>WKFP01015267.1:522328-599907 GCA_011057875.1 Pterocles orientalis | reverse complement strand
CCAGATCACAACCTCCACCAAAGCATGGTCACTACAGCCCAGGCTGCCTCCAATCTTAACCTCTCTAATGCTCTCCTCCACATTTGTGAGGACCAGGTCCAGTAGGGCCTCTCCTCTAGTGGGTCCATCTATTACCTGGACCAGGAAGTTGTCCTCGACAGACTCCAGGAATCTCCCGGATTGTCTGCCACCCGCTGTGCCACTACCCCAGCAGATATCCGGGTGGTTGAAATCCCCCATCAGGACAAGATCCCGCATGCAGGACACCTCCTGCAGCTGGAGCAAAAAGGCCTCATTTAGATATACATTTCATTTTATGTAGAGAGAATAAAGAATAATCAAGAGGAGCATTTTATGAGTCCAGTTGCACCCAGATGCTGATGTTTCCCATGTACTTTCCTGTAGCTGGTGTAATAAAGGAATGCTTGCAGATCAGTAATCATTAAATGGAGAAACACATGAATACAACAGTGAAGGATGAGGAAATAACAATGTAGAGCATGTAAGTGTGCTCCAGCAGTGAAAAATATCTATCTTGTTTTGTTTTAAGTACATGGCCAATTCAGAAAGCAGCACATACTGTTGAAAGCTCAGTACTAAACTGCCAAGAGTAAGGTTACTCCTGCCTGAACCCATTTAGGTGTCTTCTAGATGCTGTTCAGATTGAAAGTCCAAACACAAGTTGGTCCTCTGCTTTTGGTTTTATAAAGTGGACGTTAACAAACATTCTTAGTTTCCCTTCAATCTAGCAGAATAGCCCTTACAAAAATGACTGGCATTGCTGGAGTCAATTCCTTGAGCTGGGCTAAAGCTACAGTCCCTAGCTGGATGTCCCACCTGGCATCTCTAATAAATGTATGCATGTGGTCTGTGTGGTGGTCTGTAGAGCAAGACCAGAATAACTTCGGTTTAAACAGTTGCTTACTGCTAAATATTACAGCTACATTTGAACATACAAATTTAGTTTAGACTGTTGTTAGCCTGTTGTGCATCATCTCTTTGTAGGAATATGGCGATGAGTACGTAGCATCTTCTTGGACTGGACTTCTAGTTTCATCAGCATGTCCTTTTATTGAAAGCTGGGACTGGAAACTACTTACAGTTGGGACTCTTAAGTATGCCTGTGACTAAGAGTGCCTGTTGAAGTCAAGCGCTAAGATTTTCTCCTAATTCTCCACTAATTTACAGTCAAATATTCCAAAAGGTGGAGAACTACACTGGAGTATTTAGCGTATGTTTCTATATGAGGTATCAAACAGGTACTTCAGTGCAGTTAAGAGAGATGTGTTCTGTGCTGCTGAAGGGCCATGCACTTTGTGAAGGCTGCTGGATTTGTTAAGTTCGTTGTGTGTTCTTCTAACATAAACCAGCATATCAAACGTGGCAGATGCTTATGGATTTTTAGGAGCATTTATGTAGTAGCAGGAAGGTTAATATTTGCAAATACCAACACCAAAATGGAAACACAGCAATTGTGGCTCACAAGGTTCCTTGATACCTTCCTCATATCCAGAGGAGGAATGAATAGTATTGCCCTCTGAGTGACAGAAGTTTTTTAAAAAATCCTTAGAAAAATACAAGGTACCTTTTCAAAAAGCAGCAGTCAAATGACATTGTTGTCCTTGCTCCAGTCCCTCACCCTTACTTTCCCCTTGGTTCTTACCTGCTCTAGTAGCAACTCCCCTTTCAAAAGAGCTGCTTTCCTTTTATTATGTTCAGGTCTAGTGAAGAATATAGGTAACGATGATGTTTTTGTAGTTGCCTGTTGGAGTCATTCACCTTTCCTCTAAGTAGCTGTAACTTGGTTGACAGCCTTTCTAAGCTTAAAATCTCATTTTGACTACAAGCTTTAATTGCTATTCCTAAACTAGATGCTTCAGACTCAGGAAAATAGAATTCCAAAAGAGCAAGGTACAATGTTTATCCTCTGAAAGTTGTTCAAAGGGGGGTTGCAGCTCAACAGATGAACACGATCTCCATCCAGGGACAGCCTACAGCCATATTATAGCTACTGCAATAACTTGACTTCTTGGAAACCCAGATGAGAAATCTACTTGTGTCATACTTACACATCAGCCACTTAAAAGTGTCATTTTAGACCTAATGCTAATACAGGGGTTCTCAAGTTTATTTCCTTGCTTCTTGGTGTGTCTCCCCCCAAGGCTTAGAAACATTATAGCTTAGGAAATGAAAAATCAAACTTCTTTAGGCCTGTTTATTTAGAACTGACAACTTTCTGCCAAGGTGGAAGAAAAAACAGGAGAAAGATTATTTTGAAATAGCTTTTTTTTTGGGGGGGGGGGTGTTTGTTTGGGGGTTTTTGTTTCTTTGTTTGTTTTTAACTGCAATTGCGTAGATGGTTTGATCCAGGTATAACAACATCTGGTAACTGCTAACCCTATTCTGCATCTCTAAGAGCTGCAGACATTTTTTTCTGTGTGATCAGTATCAGCATGAAATTTGAAGTCTCTATAATAATCTTTAAGCTTCTGAACCTCAACTAGATTAGAGCTGCTGCTTTGCTACAATGCTTGACCTTATTGAGACTCAGTTAACAGTTATTTAAATGCATGAAGTATAGTCAGTGATTACGACACCAAGCTGGTATGAAATTTAAATCACAGTGGACCAACACCAACAATCCACCACCATTCCTAAACTTCCTTGGTGCTGTTCATAGGATGACAACACTTTAGTCCTGCTCCTGGTCGAACTTCTCTACCTAATTAAGAAAGTTAGAGTCCCTGAACTAGGTTACTGAGATAAAGCACTTTAAGTTTATCTCTTACCTTTCACAAAAAGCCCAGAGATAGAGGCTCCCTCCCTTCATGGGTGGCTATAAGCTTTGGTCTTTTTGGTAACATCTACAGTCAAGCACACCTTATCCAAAGGCCAGTTGTTCTTGCATGCCATGCTCTGCATTACAGCTTTAAAAAATAATAATTTCAGTAAGTCAATATCCAGACAGTAATGTCAGAACTGTTAACATGCCTCTCTTGGGCCTGTTGTGCACAAGCCTGAGGCTGACTGGGGTTTTGGTGTTTTTTTTCCCTTTTCCTTTGGCCGTTAGTTGAAGTAAAGCAAAAAAGCTGCACAAATGCAGTTTGGAAACAAAACATGCAGCACAGTGCAGAACAAACCAGCCCCCTGCCCAGCAGGGAGCAAGACTGCACTGCTGTCTGCTTTCAGAGACATCATGTCTCTCCAGCCGAGTCCCTGTTCCGAACAAGCCAGTGCTAACATCTGTTCTAGCCTGCCTGGTCCTTATATAGCCAGTCAGTGAAAGGAGTGAAAAATACAGTGGGGATTCTCTATGCCTGAGGCACAAAATGGGCACCATTTGGGGACATGAGTGGCAGAGAGAAGAGGAGCTGCCTGCCTGCATGCTGCCATCCCCTTCTATGTACGTGGAGGGATGCTTCAGTATCTGGGCTGCAAATACGCCCTGGGTCCCCACTGCCCATCTCCAGGGAATGATGGCAGCCCAGCCAAAGTGTCCTGTGGGAACCTTCTGGCCATCTTTCTGCTAGGCTAGTGAAGGATTTATCTGGTTGCCATGCAGCATCTGAGATACCCTGTTATCGGGCTCTGATGTAGCTTCAGTGTGGTCTTCAGAATAAATACATGTATATGTGTTGTGATCACGGCAAGAAGCAAGACATCAATACACTGCTGAAAATTTTTCATCCCCTAATGTGGCAACAGCTACAAGAAGAGGAATGGCAGACTGATTTATTTTTTCTACTTAGCCTGGTAACTGTGTTAATACTAAGGAAAAAAACAGAATGGTACCATGACATATGTACTGAATTGGTTAAATGGCAGGAAAACTTGCACTCCTAACCTTTTTAAACTATGAGTGATCATTGATTTCCTTTGCTGCTTTGTCTTCACCCTTCTGAGGAGACTGAAGACAAGTTTGGATTGTTCCCCCTGCTTTCAGGAGATAGTTATTCTGCTGTTTGGCTGATTTTTATCTTTTTATTTAAACTGTGCTTAACTCTTGAGAGGGCGTCACAAACATAGCTAACACCAGTGGTGAAAAATAAATGTCTGGCAGTGAAATGATATGCCTGGTTCCTTACAACCATTCCTGCTTACCTGTCATAAAAGGCTGAGGATTGAACAAGCCAGAAAGCCAGACCACGGCTTGCAGCAAAAGTTCCTGTGTCCAAATCTCAAGTTCTCCATATTGCATGAGAAGATCAGTAACGGAAAAAGAGAAGCCACGGTAGCTTCTGCTTTTTTCTATTATTTCTTAGCCAAAATAAATTGCAGACTTCGAGCATTAAGTCCTTTGTCTACAGAGAAGGTACATGGCTGAAGTAACTAGAAATGTAAACATAAGGTCATGGGTTTAGTGGAATTTGTTCTTTCCCTGATGTAGGTATGTCTGAAATAAATTGTAGAAGGTTATCAGCATGAAACAGGTTGCTGGCGACAGAGTATGTTAGCATGCTCAATCTCATAAAACTTGTTGTCTTGGGGAGGAACCTGAGTATCACCCTTACTCATGTTAACACACCTTCAGAAACTGCCAAAAATTGGTAACAACAGTTGATGGCTTCTTAAATGCAAATTGTCTGATACCATCTTCAGTCATGCATTTAAACTTTCAGCAGGCCAGAGCAAAGTACAAATCAGGAGCACAGGAGAGTCTGACAGACTCTGAATAATGGCATACTGCAGCACACATTGCCACGAGATATCAGAGGAATTTCCAGAAACACTGTCTATTTTTTTCCATATGTAGCTGCCTGCAAGTGGATATTGCTGGTGACAGGACAGGGGAAAAGGAATCCCACAAGGTGCTGAATACCCCTAGCACTTGTAACAAGGGAGGTGACAAAGCCTTGCTTTATCAAGCCTAGCATTTCTGCAAAACTCCAAAGTAAAACTGACTTGCATTAAGCAAAATTTTGGACAAAAGAATTAAATGGAACAAAGCTGCTGGTTTTAGATCACTGGAATAGCTCTATGCATAGTGGCTAAACTCTATTACTGTAGTGTACTTACCAGTGGGCAAGGCTGTACATGGATGGATATGCTAGTTTAGTCCATGTGTCTGGCACAGCATCATAGAAGAGTGCAGATTGCAGCACTTCCATGTGAGGAGAAAACATCAACTACCCCTTTGTTTGGAGAACAATAAAAAGCATACTGGCATATAGCTATTCTTTTCATTTCCAAAAAAGCAACAAAAAGCCCCAAACTCCGTAGAAGAGCAACAATACTGTTAATAAAAAAGTCGCTTGCCTTCAGGCTGAGGTCCAGCTGTTTAATAGACCTATGGATCTCTGAAAGGAGGAGGTTCATCCTCTCAAACTCCTGAAGGCAAACAAGGGCACAGGGGTTCCAGGCAGTAGTCTTCTGCATGATTTCTGCCATGTTAAACTCCTTGGGAAGCATCTCCAGAATATCATCCAGGACATTCTTAACCTTTCCAGGCCAATACAAACAGAGCTGTTAGAAATCACTGCAATCAACTCTTTTTGACTCTTCTACTATCAAGCCTGATTTCTTCTCCAGGAGAGCACACACATCCCGTTTTCTTAGGCAGATAAAAACCAGAGATGCTCCCCCACCTTTGCTGTCTCTTTGGCAACAGCATTGAGAGAAATGGCTGCAAAGCAGTTAACACTTAGCAGTTTACACGTAGCAGTTTCTATTTAGCTTTACATTTTCAAATAACTGTGACCCCCAAAGTCCACCAACACATCATCCCTGGACTTGCAATGACTGATTTTACAAAGATGTACCCTGAAATTGCCTTGGTTTTCAGTCAAGTGTGCTTAGTAGTTTCCATAGTACCTCATAACTTCCATGTCTCCCCCACCACCCACAGTCCTTATTGTCTTGTGCATATGGCAAAATACAGCGCAGGCACACACACACACATCTCACCCCCAAAAAGAGCTTCTCTCCCTCCCCGCAAGTCTGCTCTGGAACTGAGACAGGACACAAATAAAAAACAATTCATAACAATGCTAATGATCAGGAACTGAAATCACAACATTAATGCAGCTCAGTCTCTGTTTCTGCCCTAACTTTGGCAGAATGAATGATGAATGCCATATATAATAGTCCACAGTCACTAAAGTAGATGGAAACCAAACGTGAAAAGCACAAGCTTCCCCTGGGGAAATGGAGCATTGTTTGGCTACATGCCTGCAGAGCTGTCATATTCCTTTCTGTGAAACCCCCATGATCTGCTGGTCATAAGATTGAAAAAAAGAGTGCCCAGAGGAAAAGGAGAGAATACAGAAAGGGATGGAGAGTTGCAGAACAAGAGTGGCAGTCATGGGGGAATTTAATTAACTCTAGTAAGGATGAGGAGCTGAGGGCTCAGTCTTATGCCAGTTTTGGGGACTTCTGGACAGTTTCTCAGGTCTACACTCAGAAGGGAAGGTGCAGAAGACAGCAGGGTGTGATAACAGAACTAGCTGAGATTTCTGATTACTTTTTCATTTCCTGCTCATCCTTTAGTATTTTAATCTATTAAGCCCAGCACCAATGCTGTTCCATGCTTAAAACCCAGCCTTTTACATTTTTCTGGGATCAGTCTAGCTGTATGGAGGTATCTGTGTATCTGAGATATCTTGACTGTTAACAGAACTGCACTCCCTATAAAGTGACAAATCTTATCTTTGTGTTAAGGTTGGTCCCTTCAACCTGGTATCTGATAGTTTATAGGTAAACTCCAGATTTGGTACAAGGGAGGTGCTGAGGCTAAGAGAAGACCTGACAGCCTCCTTGCCCAGATTTCATCTCTTCAGACTACCAGAAAACTAAAAATCCCTGGAAACCTCCTCTGCAGTTGCTGCTTGCAAGGGAATTCTCTTGGAGCAGCCACGTGGCTCCTGTGCAGACCAAGGGCTGAGGAAGGGGAGCAGTGGAAGAGCACTGGCTTGGGTGGCTCTTCCTGGCATGGAGACTCTACACATCACTCCTAGCCTGTGCTGAGAATGTGGCAGAAGGAAAGCCAGAACCGTGGGCTGGGAGGGACTTCCTGCACTCAGCACAAGTGGGAAGGAGCAGGGAAGCTACTCAAAGGGGATTTATCATGCAGGAGCTGGGAACAAAGCATAGAGGTGAAGACTAGACTCACTAACTTAGCCAACCGTAACTTTTTTTGGTTACTGTTGCTGTACTTGTTTATAAAAGCACACACCCACGCAGAAAAAGGCAAGACAAATTCATCCCTTGTTTCCCACCCCATATTAAATTCAGAGTGAAAAAGAAAGTCTTCATAACAGGTTAGATGTTCGTCTGGTCCAAATTCCTCCCTCGTGCAGTCCATTGCACAGGCTGGCGCATTATCTTCACTACTATTAACACAGAGCTGATCTTTGCTAATTTGATGCATCTTTTTTTTTTTTTTCCTTTAAGTAAAGTCTCTTGCTGAAATGTGCTCCACATGTCATTAACAGCACCTACAATACACCACATGAAGAATTTTACCTTTTCCTCTGCTGGCTGGCCTAATCTCTCTCCTATGATGAATTCATGGGTTGCATTTCTAAAAGAGTTTTAACTAAAAGAGTTTAACTGATGTTGCTGTCAAGTATCCCATCTCAGTACTCAGATGCAGTCCACGTAGTACTGGGCTTTCAGGTGGAAGCATTTCATCTATATATTTATGGTATGCAGCATAATCCAGATTTGGTGATGCTAAGAAACCTGGAGCCACAGCCAGTTTCCCCTTCAAGCTTCATTAAAAGAATCAATAATGCTATTGATAATTCTGTCACCAGTTCTTGAAACATCTACAAAACTTCTGAGATTTGTCTTGAGTCTACAAAAATGACATCTATATGTTCCAATACAGTGGAACAGGGTTACCAAATTATTTTTAGCAGTTACTATTTACACACTTCAATGTTTCCGTTTTCAGCAGTACTGAAGTACTGTTGCTGCCTCCTTTTCTTTCATGCACATGCTCTGGATTTATTTTAAGGACTGCCACTGCCGAGGCAAGTGTATTTGAAGGACAGAATTTCTGCATCCCCTCAGAAGACAAGCAAGGATTATTATGCCATTTTGCAGGTGAGAGACACTGATACAGAGTCACATGGGACACCTATGGGAGAGGCAGAACTGGAGCCTCAACTCACCTGAACCCCATCCTGATACACAAGCCACATTTATTCTGTCTGGTGTGTCATTAATTAGGGGCTTTGCACAAACACTGTATTCATATAACCTTAAAAATGTCACAGGGAGCAACGGGTCGACGAGACAGGTAGGTATAGTGTGGAAATGGGATAGCAAATGCCAGTGTATGAGCAATTCTTAGCTTGTCAGAAACAGTGATCCCAATCACTGGTTCCACATTGCCAGCTAGGATACCCAGGAGCTGGAACAGAAAGGAATAACATGCTACTCCACTACATCTCTCCAAATGCAGGAGTCTTGCTCAGGGTTCTGTGTTTCTGCTTTGGCTTCAATGAGATAGACTGGTGATTATTTTTTACAAGAGAGAAAATTAAGGTCTCAACCAGCTCAATACTCAACAGGCAGGGCCTACCCCTGTCAAGATGCTAAAGATAAGACTCAGGACTTTGGAGCAGGTCAAGAATTAAGTAGGTAGACAGAAAGCTTTCGTGAGAATTACTCTTGGTGGGCTGCCCTACTGATGACAGGACAGAATAAAAGCTGTAGCAATCACATGCTCTCCCCCAAGCCCTGTGCTGTAAGGACTTCACTGGATTCAAAGAGTTTCTCTGAAGTTATTGTCACAGAGCTGTCTGGGATTTAGACCAGACTCACAAGTTGTTTCTGCTGAAAAATATTTCTGGCTCTAAGTGTTACTTTTCATAGGAGTTATTTCTTCCTAATGCAGGGTCCACTCCACAACATCACAATAAAATTTAATAGCTTTTGGCATTTAGGACAGTCAACACCAGTAAGCACTTATTTCTGAAGTAATTTTGGTTCTGCAACCAGCCATTTACCCGCACCTGAACCCGCACCACTAACCTCACCCACAATAAACGATGTCTTAAGATGCCACTTTGAAGTAGCGCCAAGCTTTAGAAAAAAGCCCTGTTATTCACCTCGAGTGGAAGATCAATTCTGTCAGACAATCTGTACTTACCAGTCTCTCTGCTGGCATTTAAATGGTTTTACTGTATTGCTGGGAGTCACGTGCACAGAGGGAGGCTGCAGGTTACAAGGGTTCATAGCAGGAACTCACTGCTCTTCTGTCCTTATGACAGATCCCAGGTGAGGTATAGCAAAACTGATGTATAGTGGAATATTCTAATGCACCTTGTGGAGTGAATTTATAGCTAAAAAAACCTCATCAGTGATGCAAACAGGTAAAAGAGAAGGTAATATCCCCAGCGAACACAAAGTGCCAGTGCTGATGAAAGGCATTTCCATCCTGTTTACATTCATTTGGCTGCCAGTCAATGAATTATTTTCTGGTTTTGCTTTTAGTTTGGGGCTCTAACATTTTCCAGTTATGGCAAAAAGCTTGGAAAGATATCTCACTGTTTAAAATACCAGTGGATCCACGCTCGGGGTTGGGTCCCTAAACTTTCCAAAGGCCATACAAATAGCAGTGATTCACCTCAGGTTTCACCACCTATACTTATTTTACAATTATTTGAATGAAAGTTCAGGCTTGTGAAGGTTAATGGACTGCCTAAACTGGAAGCAGTAATTCTTGACTTATCCATAGGCTAGAGGCAGAACCGGAGCCGGCAGGATGAGCTTCCCACCATGCCCCTGTGACCTCGGCTGTCATTTGGAGAAATCAGCTTCCGCGGAGGTCAGGAGTACAGCAGTGTTTAGCCTTTCCATCTCCATGGCAACTTACTCTTGGGCATCTTCTTCTGAGCAGTTACTTCCAATTGCCTTCATCTGAGTGTGGCTCTTTGACATATGAAAACCCACTCGTTAGGGATGGAGGAGACACCAGCAAGCTCATCTCTCTCAGGACCAAAAGGCAGGCTTCAGCTGCATCGCCAAGGGGAAAAAGCATGCTTTCCTCAAGTTAGCCAGACTCTGCAAATGGCCTGCTCACACATAACATGCTGGTTTTTTTTTTTTTTCTCCCGGATAAGCTTTTTACCTTTGGACAATGAAAAATAACAAATCTGAAAAGGGCACTTGAAAAATCTCTCGGCTGTTTTTAGCAAATTGTGTACAGTCAATTCTCTAAAGTGACTACTTCAGCAGCGTAGGAGAAGCAGCCAACTGGGGTTTTTTATGTATCTATGTAGACACACACACACATACTTGTATATACATACACATTTTATATAAATGTATGTATATGAAAATAGATGAAAGGAGTTTCCATGTAAAGCTTTTTAGAACTAAAGTTAAAACAACAGTTTCTTTTTGTATTCTCAAAAATTCTAACATTTGTTTCTGATTAGAAGCAACTTTGGAAATCTTGCACCTTGGACTCACGGATGCTCCACATACACTGCTGCCCAGGACCAAAACTCCACAGTGAAATTTGAATAATTCAGTAGATATCAACCGGTGATAATCTGACAAAGCTACAGAAACAGATGTGTGAGAGGGTGGTGGAAAATGAGAAATGATCTTACAAACTGTTTTCCCTATTTTGAAATCAGGAAAACACAAGGAAATTTATGATATTTCTATTCTATTATTTATCCAGAGAATAAAATATACAAGCAGTAAATGTAAGTTTTGAGCATAGTGCCACTGTGGACTGCTGTAACTGGTGAGTCTATCAGTTACATTGGTTAAAGTGCAGTTCCATAAAAGATACTTTCCTATGCCCACCCAGACCTTTCTAACCAGCAGCACCTTAAAAGAGAATAGTTTTTTTAGGAACACAGAAACCTAAACGTCCCTTCCCTCATGTGATTAAGCCGGCCATACAAGCAGTGTTACAAAACATTGAATTCAAGTTGCCAAGTAAGGGTACTTGTAAAAGTATTTCAAGAAGCAATATGCCAAGTCACAGACCCTTGCAGGCAAAGTCTGCACATGACAAATCATTGTACTCATTACAAGGTGAATAATTTATTCCTCCACAGCCAGGCAAGACCTTGCTACAGGTGGGGCCACATAGACAAGAAGGCTTGTGGTCTTCCCCACAAGAGCCTTAGGCATACACCAAAGTTCTTGCCGCAGGTGGGCTGATGAATTCTTGCAGATATACACAGCGGAGCCTGTGGTCATCGTACATGATCTCATCGAAGAGGTAATGCAGGTCTTTCCACAGAAGCTGCCTGGGGGAAGAGAATGCATCAATGAATAAAACAAGTCAGCTTTCTAAAGGACAAACCAAAGCTGGTCACAATTAATGCTATTAAGAGAAACAAAAGAAATTTAAAAACTTCCTTTCAGAAAGCTTCATGGTTTTATATTCCCATTGCTGCATTTTGTTTGATTAGAAAATAACTACACTGAAACACAGATTTATTTCAATCCAGTGAGAGGTATCTATAAATATCTGAGCAAAAATATCAAGGTTGTGACTAAAATTCAGAAATAGTGTAAAGTGTATCATCTGAGCCTTATGTCATGTTTTCTACCTTATCCTTACAGAAAGCTTTTAAAAGTACATTTTCAAAACACTGCATGATATAGGAGTACATAACTCATTAACAAGCACATGTATTTTCCTATACAGGTCTTTAAAAATGTAATCTCATGAGTGACAGCAAGGTAACCTACTGTGCCTTTCTTAGAGGAGAAATACAAAACTTGTATCTGATTGCAGTCTTTTATATCTCCTCACTAGGAAACACTTGGTAACTGAAATTCTACATTATTTGAATTTGGGATGCATTCAAGAACTTCAGTGAAAACTGAATTAGTATTAATCCCGTTACTACCACATCATGTAAGCATTATGTTTATTGTAGAACTCTGGTCATAATGCCACCATTATAGCTTGTGATTAACAGTGGTAACACATTTTATTCAAGGAATTACTGTCTTTCTGTTTTATTTGGCTTTACAGAGTTTGAAGCTTCTTTTTACTACCTTTTGGTTTGCAAAATATGCCACTTTGTGATGAAGCCTTTCGAGATGGGAACCTTTACACCCTTGGGGGCAGTATTTACCTCCCAGTAGTTCAAGCAAAAACTTAATTATAGACTTTAAATATTGCATGATGTGACAGAACGTAACAAGTAAAATAGCTGCAGCTATTCCAGCCTGCTTGCCACAAGTTTATTTTAATTTGAATATGTGAAACTCTAATCCATCTTTCTTTTCAACTGATTTGAAGAGAATGAAAAAAAGAAAAAAAAAGCTACTGGAATATAATAAACAATGCTGCATGCTGGTGATGAGAATCCTGAACAGAGAATCCCTGTGAAAAATGCCAATAATGTGGATTTAGAATGAAACAGTCTTGCAGCTAGAATAAACTTGCTTTTCTCTTTGTTGGCAACAGAAACACATTTAATGTTTTTCTAATTTCGTGTATATTTATCTCAAGAAATGGCTTTTGCTTTTTTCTTTTAGGAGAATAAATCAATATTGTGTAACAGTACAAGCTCATTCAGCTGCATACTTCTGGAGACAGTGATTACACTGAGGTAATCAAAGCTTGTGATATAAAAGGGACATTTTTGTTAGTCTGAGAAAACTGAGGGGTTTGCATTAGAAATATTTGGGGCTGTCAGGTTTGTGTAATTGCCATTGTGCTCTATAGAAAACTGGTCAGTTTTACTCAGGCATCCTGCAGCTCACCTGAGTAGACCTTAACTATCAGAGGTTAGTGTGTTGGAGTTCATCTTAGCAACAGGAAAATTAAGTCAAACTGAGATGCAAGATTAAATATTCACAGGGAAGCACCATAAACGGGTACAAGTGATGATGGAGTTAGGGCAATGTCCACTGGCTGATGGGCTCACTCAGGTTTCCCAGTTTATGCTTTTCGATCAGTCCCTAATATATGTCTATATACATACACACACACACGCACGCACACACACACACACAGAGTCATATACATGTATATATACACACAACTCATGTTTTGGAAAACTATTATCTCTTTTCTCTCTCCAATAACTATGCTAAAGAATGCTTATAAAGCCACAGGGTAATGAATCACTAACCAGTACAATAAGAAGGGCCAATAAGCAATATTACCAAGAGGAGAGAAGACAAGACATAATTCTCACCCTTACAGACCTTTCTAGTCCTCCCTGGCATCAGAATCCTCCCCCTCATTAATTAGCAAAATTAATTATCCAGCTTAAGAATTGTGGTTTGAAAAGGACAGAACTTAAAGCAGCAAGATTTATTAGCAAAGAAAACTAAGGGTTGGAATAAGCTGATTTTATAGACTCGTTTTCTAAAGGGGAAGCATTATTAAATCATCACTATAAAATTAAGCAATTATTTCACTATGATACCAAGTGCCACATGAAAGAAAAACAGTTTCATGTCCTATTAGCTGAATAAAGGTCAGAGGAGTAAAAAGAAAAAAGGAAAATTAATTTATAAGAATAAATACAATTTGAGAGATATGGAGAAAACCATATCATCAAGAGGTGACACTTCAGTCTCTTTTTTTTCTTTATAAATATGTCTTAAATTTCTTTATTTTACTAAAATGGGAAGATCTATTAAATATCATCCTATATCATTCAGTAATAAATTATTATTGCTATTATTTAGGAATTTCATATACAGAACTTACACAAATGACCTCAATTGAGTATTTAAACTATATAAGTGTGAAATATGCTGTGGTTCAGAAATAAAATCACTCATCTACCCTTAACTTTGACTCAAGGGGAACATTACTGAGAAAGTCACAACAAGGTGGCGTCCTTAATACATAATAATGACACATGCAGGGAATGCACCATTATTTATACATATGACGTCCTGTAAATTGCTTCCATCATCAGAACTAATTGTAGTGATTATTAATGCAGTGTTATGAACTGTCAGAATTGCTGTATGTAATTACATTTGTGCAAATGCTTCATTACCTGCCTAATGAATTTGGCATATATGCACATGTAAACCACTGTTTTTGTTAACATAATGAAGGGCATTTTTTTCCCCCTTAGCTACTGATGTGGAACTGGTTTGACCTATATTACAAAGTTCAAGCATCCACTGCCATGAAAAAACCCACCAACCCCCCTTCCCCACCACCTTTACTCTGGTTTATTTTCGCACTCAGCAGCAGCAGCATATAATGCCAGCTACTTAAATAACAGCTTCAGAGAAGAATTGTGTTCCCCTTATTCAGTATAAACAGCTGATTGAGTCGAAAGGACCTTGGGTGTGTGATTACCTGCCCACTACGTCGTACCTTGGGTCTCTAAATAGCTGCAGAGGACACGGACGCAGACAGAGAAGTCTCTAGCACTGTATGGGTACAGTCCATTCCAGCCAAACTTCCATCTCCCAGCAATGCAAGTGTGAAAACAGCACAGAGAAAAAAAAATGCTTTTAAATTTCTCTTCTCTGGTGTACAGTTCAAGGGTATCCTGTCAAAGATAAAAAGGAATAAATTTATCCAGTTAAGCTGGCAGCGTTATTGAGAGCTGTGCCTGCCTCAGCTGCCGAAAGGGAGCACCCACAAGCCTGAAGTTTGAAGGAGAGTGAGAAATGGGTTTCTTAGTGATGAGTGGCTATTAGGCTGTATTTTTGCAGTAATTCTCAAAAGCAAAAGTGTTGATGGCTACCTTTTTAGTTCTAAGTGTCCCTTAGGAAAGGGAACTGTTGTGCTACTGAAACCAGTAAAAATAGAGACTTTAACTAGAATGCTATGATTATTACTCAAATAACGGCTATAGTTTCTCAGCATAAATCACCCATAATCTTTATCCCAAGCAGAAAACTCGCTAGTTTAACATTTATTAAAAAGCACTGTATTCCTTCAAATTTTAGACTGTTCCCAAAGAATCGTGTCTGAAAGTGACGTTTAATAATTTCTCTTTTGCCTCCTTTGTTTATAGTGCTAGTAAAGAATTTTGGCAAAATGAGATTCTGCGCAGGGCTATAGCTGGTAACTACAAACTGTTTGCCATTTTCCTACAAAACCTGCAGAAATTCATTCTTGGTTCTCTGCCAGTTTTCTGTATTCTATCTCTAAGTTTCTCTTTAAGTAATTGACAAAATTACTTTTGATACCCATAAAAACATAGATGTGTGGAAGGAACTTCAGACAGATAAACTCTTGGCTGTCAAAACAAAACAGGTTACCCTGAACAACAGGTAGCAACATCTGAACAAAGGTGAAGATTTTATGTCTGACAAAAACCCCTCCATAAGCCAGAATCCTAAGTTTAACCAGGAAAAATACAACACAAGGTTCTATCCTGAAGAAAACTACAAAATACAAAATTTATTGCACCTGAATTAGGTATAGTTTGATTTTCTTATTACAATAATTTTATTTTTCAAAAAATTAAAATATTGTAAGCAGAAATGTATTAAAGACAGAGTCTGCACAGGAATTTATAGTAAGCCACAAACACCCATGGCTCAAAATAATGAGGGAGAAAAGAGTTTTCTAAAGTATCAAGATTAGAAATTAGCTAAATTAAGTATGCATATTTCTTGAACACAGACAGCAGTGGGACAACAATGCATGTGAATTGCCTTTATTAAAAACTTTATCTTTTTCAGCATTCCATTAAAATATAATTATTATAGTAAGTTATTTTTAAAAAAAGAAAAAAAAATGCTGCATTAATAGTTGTTTGTTTAGCTACAAAACCAGGGCCATTCTCCTTTTCTCACAAGAATCTTTCTGAATCACCTCACACCATCAAAATCAATCCATTAGTAGCCAAGGTAGCTTTCATACAGCTCTTTTAGTGCACTGCTCTTCTTTTCTAGGTGTTGGTTAGCAGAGTTGCCTTTAAAAAGTAACTCTTACCCTTTTCACATCCAAGCTCTGCCTTATGTGTCGTGAGTTCAAATCAATACATGCTGATACGACATGGAAATAAAAACTGTTTTGTTTGAGGAGTTCTTCAAAAGTTCCTAGCCACTTGGGTATTAGACCAATATTCAGCTGAAAAACAGCCAATATGTTTATTGTGAGAAAACAAATTAATTTGTTATCCTTAAGACATTGTTATTGTGGCTTTGTAATAAAAATTAGTTAAGTTACTTAATTCAAAGCATCACTTTATTATTAAATTAATTGATAATACAGAGAATGAATTTGAAGATTCTTAGCTACTGCCTTTTCTTGTTATGTATTGCAGTAGTAGTATTGCAATTTGCATTAGCCTCCAGTTTCATGCTTTGATTCTGAAGCTAACAAAAATATCATAAACTCAGGGTTAAGTCTTCTCGGGGTGTGGGTGAGGGTGTTATCATATGTAGAAATGAGCATAACTCAGCAGAACTCTTGGATACTACTTAAATTCCCTGTAGAACTGGGACTGATGACAAAACATGTCCAATGTGTAACAGGAGCAAGACTGAATGAGTGCTGGACAAAGAAAAATGTTTGCAGCTATCTTCCTACTTAAAAAATTTGTTTCATACCACTTCAGAACCTAATAGTCTTTAAGGTTCTTAATAGATGAAGACAGTGGAAAGTCACTGACAGTTTAGAGAAGTTAATTGTAATGGAAAAGTATCTGACTCCAAAGCACCTGCTGGTGCAATACATGGGAATATCAAGGGAAAAGTTTAAAATGTGGCTGGGCAACAGCTGTTTTCACCCTTCCATTAGCCCACATTCCACTTTTTTTTTGTTACAGTACTAGCAAATTGTAGCTCAGCCATACAGCTGCACTCTGGCTTTCACTGCTGTGCCAGAAACGGCTGAGGGCACCGGCTTCTAACTCCCTGCAGGACAAGAGGAATTACAACTCCATACACCTGCCAAGGAATACAACGTGTCAGTCACGCTCTGGCTGCTGCATCACTTTATCATGAAACCTGCTGAGGGGATATTCCCAAATTGTCCCTTCACATGTGGCAAAAGGAACAGGGGAATGGAAAGAGAGGTAGACTTTCATATCACATTACATGATAGCAGCCTGAGGGCACCTGCATTTTCATATAGGCTACATCCATCCACTGCAAAGTGGAAGTGATTCAAGTCTTAATATAGTAACAAAATAACCGTTTGATATATCAGGTGTATGAGTTTGAGAAATTAAATACGATTGATAGAAGTGTTAAACCTCTTACAAAAAAAATTTCAAGTCAGTCTTTCTTCTGTCAGTTTCCCAACCGCTGCAGCCAATTGTTTTTGCTAGGTCTGAAGCCAGAGCAATTTTTAAAGTATTTCTCAGGTCAGTCAGAATAGCAGGTTTTAAAAAAATATCTAATTATACACCCTCTAGCCTCCAACAAAATGCATAGTAAAATACTTCCTCTTTTTGCTCTAGGATTTTTTTTTTTTAAACACAAACATATAGGTATTTGGGTCAAAACCCCAAACCCTGAAGCTTGAAAAGCACTAGGTACATCCAAATCCCACTAGCTCTAGCTGGCTTAGCACCTTTTGGAATTTGGTCCCAAATCTTTATGTAGTCTCCTTCCAAACTTTCGTCAACCTTTCATTATCGAAAATCTTCACAGCAAAATTGCTGCCTTCCTCAGAAGCCAGGGATGGAAAATGGAGCAGGTCTGTAACACCAGAAACCTCTCAGATGTTCCCCATTTATCCCTGTAGCTCCAGACACACAACACTGCTGATTTAGGACCTCTGCCATCTCCCATTTTTTCGCCTTGTCTTCAGAGTAACTCAGAACACCAAAATTCCCCTGAAAACTAACTCTGCTCTTCCCTTAACAACATTTCTATACTCACTAGCAGAAAAGCAGGGTTATTTTCAGACTAGCGCGACTAGCTTACTCGTACGAACCTGGTTAAAGAATTCTTCCAGTTTCAGTGTTGAGGAAGGGGTCAGTTTGTGCATGTTTGCACAGCACCTAGCACACTAACACCCCTTGCTAATCCCACAGGGATTTTATTTCAGCTGGCAGACCACACTGAGTCTTGCCCATCTCTTCACTTGTTGCAGGCACCCTGGTTGACAGACAAATGTTGCTGAGGTTAAACCAGAAGAGGAGGGAATCACCCGTCCCTGTGACCTCCATAATATCAAGACCTGGAACATGCATTTCGTGTTTGGCTTCAGGGCGAAGGGATTGTTACAAATATCCATTGGCTATTTAAGCATAAAACAGTGGGAGGGAAGCATCTTCTTTCAGCAGCGGTGCTCCTGTCATTGTGCTGGGAACGCAGTTCGCCAGGGAATTGCACAGATCTTTTTGTCCAGTGCTGAGTGAGTTCTCTGTCCATACAACACTGGTCAAAACTGTGTCTGCTGCCTCAGAAGAGCAGCACTCCAGAGCTAATTATACAGCTTCCCAAGGTGGAGTCAGACCAGTTTTATTAAAGTCTCCATTATGGCCCACTGAATGGAACAGCAGCTCTTAATTATGTGGGGGAAGGGTGTGCCCAAGGCCATCCTGCCTACCCACCAGAGGCTCTCTGTTTTCTCTCTCCTGTTCCTCCCGGGAGGGTGAGGACAGCGTTCAGCAAAACACGACATACACTCTGTTGTGATGTTTATCCTGTTACAATCAAAAGCAAAAAGGAACAAGTTTATTAGCTGCTTAAAACTTTTACTGCAAGCCACTGCATATTTTGTTTGTGTTCTGGGAATATCTATCCAGCTGAGGAGACAGTCTCCATCAGAGGGGCTGTTTGACACTCACTTGGAAAAGAACCCAATGGCCATGTCTGGCAGCCTTCTCGAGTGCCTCCTCTGCAACCATCTCCTGCTCTTGACCTAGAGAGATGTGAGGAAACCTTCCAGACTCTATAGTGAACTCAAGCTTTTTGCCCATGAAAGAAATAATTGGGGAAGGGTGAGTGACAGAGGGGGAGGAGATAGGAAAATTAGCAGAACAGAAAGGAAAAAGAATGATAATGCCCCCATTAATTTCACTATCACTTATGCAATGCATATTACTTCTTCTGAAGCACTTCACTAAACCCTTACAATTTCAACAAGCAAAATTGCGAGCTCTCAACAGTGGCCTTATTGCTGGTATTAGAAAAAGCCTGCAGAAATCTGTTCCCTTGGTTTTAAGATAATGAACCTTTTGACATTTTGATAGATGCTCAGCATTGTTACTGGGCTTTAGAAACTCTTACAGGGAGTACAGAGCAATTCTCTTATGAAAAAGGGAGCAACATGTGGTAGATATCACATCAATTTTTTAACTGATTGGTTCAGTGGGTAAATGCACAAGCCTCTCACCTTGTGAGGCCTGAGTTTAAATTGAGCACAGTGAGGTCACAGCTGTATTAACCTGGTATTCTCACCATTGTCTGTGGGGAATAGTAATCCTAAGTATAAAGCCACAGAACCCTATACAATTGAATATAGTTTGTATAATGACCATTATTTAGTCACAGGGGGCACAAGATTACATGAGCATGGAGAAAATTGCCCTCTGGCCCTCATCTAGTCAAAAGGTAGGAAACAGTACAAAGGAAACCTGCATTATGCCAAGCAGAGGAATGCTTGGTCTAAAAATTTCTTCATACTGTAGTGCTTATGGCCTTACACTTTTCATCCACCCCATTTAGCATGAATATGGTGGGGGTGGGAGAAACTTTAGAACTTGAATCTTCTGCTGGAAATAAACCATGCCCAGCTTTCCATAGTAATGTGTACTCCATTGTAGTGACAGATTATTCCAGAAGGCTTTGTTCTATGTAGTAAAAATATACCCATACATTTATGTGTGTACAGGCACATACACACAAGCATATCACTGTATATTAATTTATCTACATTTCTAGCCCTGCATGCTCCATTTCACTTTTGAGCTCAATTTTTCTTTGTTTAATGGAAAGACAGTTGCATGATCCTTGCACCAGAAACAAACAGGAGGCTTACCTAGTGTCTTAATATCTTCAGCTAGGTCTACTCCTGGGGATGGAATGAAAAACACAGGAGTCACTGAACTGCACTCTTCATAGGATTTTCCTAAGTCCATCCTTGTTCTTTCCACATATCTTGAGCCAAGCTTTTCCTCCAAAAAGTTCCTATCCATACGAAAAACCATACACTGGACACCAAAAATATTTCCTGACACAGGCTTCAAGCCTGTACTATTCTCAGACTCGAGCAGCTGACAGCAATGGTCTAAGAAGTTGTTTCATTAAAGCAAGCTTCAGGGAAGTGAACTGGAGGCAAGAAGAGGCAGATGGTGAAGCAAGACAGAAGATACCGTTCCCATTTCTCTGTGAGGTAGGGGCCATGTGACAGAAAACAGAAGCTTCTGAATGGAAAAGTTATTTTCAATAACTGAATCCAAAAAGCCATTATATTCAGGCAATACTGTCACATAAAGCCAGGGCAGCTGGACAGAATAAACACTCAGGACACAAAATCTGACTTCTCAGAAGGCATGTAAATGGGCAAAAGTACTGATGAAGGTGTGTGGAGGATAAGGTCTATGAGACCGTCACTTGGGATCGAAAGACGAAAACAGTACAACCCAAAAATAGCTGGTAGAAGATTGGTAAGTATACACAACTGAATCTTTCTTGGTATCACAAAATTTTACAGAAGGGAGACCTGAAAAACTAACCCCATGGGGTTAGCTACCAGCCCTAACACCATAATGAGAACTAACACTGAGAAATAGACTTCTAGCTATTAACAACATATCTTGCAATATTTTCATTTATTAGTGAGCACTCTCCTCAGGGTACCTATATGTAACCTAAAATAAATTACAAACATAGTTCTCCAAATGTGCTGTGACTCATATCTTACCACAGCATCTCTTCATAAACTCTTCACTAGGAGAGCAGGCTGGGAAGGTCCACAGTAATTTCAAATTCTGATTGATCACCTAAGTCTGTAAGTTATTTGCCTGCCTCTTAAGATCTGAGTTTTCTCCATGCTGACACATACAAGCCACCCTTACACACACTTTCCTCAAGAGATAGACCCTCAGATTTCATAACTAATAACGTAGGTCATTCTGGCCGGACAGAGTGCCCTCAGTGTGATTAGTTTCTGAAAGGAGGGGGTTTTTTGTCCATTCCTGGGAGAGCTGCTCATTTTCTGGACATTCTGAGTCCACCCACTTCTTCCATGGTGAATCCTTCAATATCTTTATTTAACCCCCTGAACACATCTGTCACTGACATATCCTGGAAACATGCCAAAGACACAAATACAGATCATGCACTTCCTGTGTGAAGACTGAAACACGAAGAAAAAAACAAATATATTTGTAAAAAAATGCAGTTTAACCGAATACAAGGGACTCCGGGCTTGTGGACTCCGTACACAAACACACACACACGTAAAAATAATATTGATAAGAGTTTACTTTGGTCAGTATTGCCATACTGCCTGCTTACTGCTAAACATCAAGATATGACAAACTAGAAACCTTGTATGGGACATTTACTGTAGTAGGGAGTGGTATGAGGATTGAAACTATGTTTCTAGGAGGCTGGAAAAACTCTGATAAAACAGTTTCCTCACAAAGCACAGTATACAATGTCTAAAGACAAATACACTCAAAAAGCAGAGAGAACCAACCCTTCTTTGAAAGCATCACTACTTCTACTAAAAATTATGATAGAATGTATGACTTTAGCTGAAATTCTCTAGTTGTAGCATGCCTCCAGAAATAACATCAAAAAAGATTTAGAACTGAAAAGCAATTTTCCCAGCCTCCCCTAATGGCACTCCATGACGAAGTGGTTAAGAAGTCAACACGAGTCGTGTAAGTGTGTTCAACTCTGAATCGAAGAAGGTTCAAGGAGTTCTCTTTACTTCTTCGAAGAATCTTGACAGCATACAAAATTGAAGAAAGTGATCAGACTTGCTTCAGAGCCACTTCTGCCTTAAAGTATTCACTGCCAAAGTATTACTGAGTAGGGAGCTCAAAGCAACAAGAATGCAATGGCTGTATTTTCTAAAACCGATATAAGAACTTACACCTTGGTTTAATATCTTGAAATATCAATTTGGAGGCTATTGCAAATGGAATGATATTCTTAGATTTATGTCACTAAAGGGTGTGACAAATTTTTTCAAAACCATCCTACACACACACACAGAGCTGAACTTTACCTGTCAAGAAAGACACCATGAAAACCAAACACAACACGTCTGCCAAAACCTTTTGCAGAAAATATAACTGTTGTTCATTTATGTACTGAAAGACAAATTCACCCAAATTTTAAGATTAACTAACAAAAGCAGTTATTTTTCTTTAGTTTGTGGGAACATAAACAAACTTAAAAATATGAGTCTTGCACACTGAAGTTAACCTTAAGTAAGCTTGGCCACAAATTATTTTATACTAACACTGCTGAAAAAGTACGGACTTCTGAATTCCATCTAATTATCTCTAGGTGTTCTTTTCATCTCTCAGAAGACAGGGAGAAGAACAAATAGTGCACAGCTGTTTCCATCAACATTCTAAGCCCTCTTCAGACTGCAAGCTGACACAAATCTTTGGGAAATTTGCAAATCTTGAGTGGCTGTGCTTGGTTTTGGTTTGGGTTTTTTCGGTTGTGGGTTTTGTTTTGTTTTGGCACACGAGCTGAATGTACACTGAAGAAAACTCCTCAGCTTCAATGAGAGGTTTTCCTAATCCTTTTAGCACTTTAACCACATATAGTGGGAAAAAGAGACACTTTTGCCATGGTACTCTCTCCTTTCTGACATAACTACATTTAATATATCAGAAGTTTGTTGTGCCTTTTGTCCTGGTTTCTGTCTACTCTGTAATTGTGATTGAGCTTATTTTTCAGTTGCTGTACAGAATTCCCTTCTTCATGATCCATCCCAATACCACTTCTACGAAAAAGACAAAAGTTCAGTAACACAGTGCTAGAAATCTAGGTGATATGAATAAATCCATCTGCACCATGATGCAGGGAAATCATCACCAGTTTTCTTTCCCCCCTTTTCTCTCCTTTCTCTTCCAGACATTTCTGTCTGCTTTTTACTCCCATTTATACACCGTGTGAAGTGATTCATTTTTTCCCATCATATCCCAAATTGGATTCCTCAATTTATAATTTTTTTACCTTCTTTCCAAATTGTTGGTTTCTATTTTAATTCCTACTTCTGTTACTGAGCAGCTCTGTGATACAACCTGCAGAAAGCTCTTAAGGTCAAAACCTGCCACCCAGTACAAGTAAGCCCTGATTTTTTTCCAGGACTTACAGATACTAAAATTAAAGGAAAAACCAACAGCCTGAATGTGATATGGATATGTATTATTTACTGCATTCTTACTTTACATAGCACATCAATTTCAACCCTAATTATCCAACCACAAGCAGCTAAGTCATGCTGTTTATCCTCAAGATAGCTTCATAAAGTCATTGCGGCATTTTAAATGAAAAGAATTACATAAAAGCAGTTTTGGGATTTCTGCAATTATTATTGATATGTGTGAGAAACTGCACAGCCACAAGATGACTTAGTTGCGCAGAGGCATCACCTTCTAGGGAAGGAAAAGCAAACCCAGTAAGCATCAGCATCACTCATCTGAAAATTTTTACATGCCCGAAAAACTATTTGGGTCAGGAAAATGAGCTTATCCTTTTCAAAGAATCCTTGGCTTGTGAAAAGGAATGTTGAATATGTGACAGCTTCTATCAGGTTAGAGATATGACACTGAATATTCCCTGATCTCTCAACCTGTTTAGTTGGTTTGTGGAAGACCACATTGAAGGCCTGAAAATGAGTACAATTGTTTTCGTTTATTTAATTTTAGCATTCTGCTTCTTTGCTTACTTGTAAGATAAACTATACATGCACAGTCAGAAAACCTTGTCAGAACGGAGACATCTGACAAAGTAGCCTGTGGGAATGGACCATGTTACGGACCAGAAGGAGATCACATCATGTTCTCCTTTCTCAGACACACAGCCCTGCAAATGTAAACATCTGGTACAAGTAATAACTGATATACTGGGCATCACTGCTGGAGGCAGAATTCTGTTTCTTGCATTTTGAAACCAAATCAGCAAGATAAATTTTTACCTTCAGTGAAAACTGATAGATGGGGTTGATGCTGCCCAGACTGTCACTAACGAAGTAAAGAATGGATGCTCTAATGTCTGTTGCTCTATAATACTCTCTTGTCACGTTAATCTGAGCTTCATTTTCTTTGGCTTCAGCTATCTATACGATGACGGTTGTCTCATTTATTTTTTCATGCACCATGATTATCCCACACATTTACCAAAACATTCCTGTGCATACAAAAATCTATGGATATAGTCTAGAAAACTGATGTTATTTCAGACAGTAGCAAATATTTAGGGTAAGCAAGTTTCTTATCTTCGACAAGCGTTAGGGAATGACTGTTCTCTGCAGTAATATGCCTGTTCACTTGGGAAAACATGGCAATCGTATATGAATACATTTGTTCATGTTTCATGCTGATACTTCTTTTATGATTACTAACTCAAGCACCTAAATCAAAAGGAGAAAAATTATTATGTGACAACTACATACCACAGATATGAAACTGTGAATATGTGGGTGGACCGAACTTGCTGGACAGACAGGGACTGGACTATTCCTAACCCATAGGAATATTTAACTAAGAATAATTAATAATACATATTTTACAGGTGACTTCAAGCTGTTAAAAAACAGTTTAACTGTTATTACTTTGTGCTGTATTTCTGCTTCAGTTGACTTTGTTGATTTGAGTTTCTCTACAAGTTCGCTGTTGTCTAAGAAACTGCCCTGGGCAGCTGGCAGGCTGAGCAGCATGTCACCCTCCAGCTGCCTGAGCTCAGTCTTGAAATGCTTCTGTTGCTTGGCCAGGACTGACCCACAGAGAGAATAAAAACACTATATTTAAACAACTGCAGCAAAAAAATACTGGTTTATAGCATTTGTAAGTGCTATTTTCTCTTTAATTACACCAGTTGATTTAATTTAATTCCTGAAAGAGGCAGTTTATCTTCTCCCCCTGTACACTAGAACTAAGGTTCTGGCACACTCAAAGCAAGAGGGTCAAGATCACCATGGACCAGAACCTTATCTCTCTCCTAGCCTCCTTCCTCCTCAGACTACACAAAAGGATTGAGATCTTGCCAAAGATGTCAAGTGGTAACCTACATGGCAGCTGAAAAAAACAACAGTGGCACAAGGCTGGAGAACCCTGCTTTGGCAGCAAGCAGTATGGGAAAAAATGGTCGTAGTCTGCTCTGCTTGACTAACCTTCCGACAGTGAAAGAGCTTGACTAGTCCTATGGGGAGCTCTCAATCAGAATCTGACCCTTGCACCAAAACCCCCGAGGTGATACTGCCGTTGTAAGCACACAGCCCCACATGGAAAAATCCGCAGGTGCAGAGGAAAATGGCCCTCTGCTTTCAGCTTGTGTTCCCAAGTGTATGGCTTTCATTCTTCAAGGAGTAGTTAAATTCTCTGACCCAGTTTGCCTTTGCATGAAACAGCAGTACCTCAAAGAGGTGTAGAAAATCTTTGCGGATGAAGTTAGTAAATTACATGAGATAACTGGAAAGACACACTAGAGAAATAGGGAGAATTCTTATTATTCATTCCACACCCCTAAGTAATTTTTCATTTTTTAGCTCATAGATCACACTCTGATCAAAGACCGTTCTATAACCAGCTATAAAATTGTTTCTCTTCATAAGTTCCTACATGTTGGTATGACTGCAGCAGCCACAGAACTGCATCTTTGCAGAAGTAAATGGTGATTTATTAACTAAATGCCCCAGGTCCTGACAGTGCCATCATATCCTCTTATGGACTGGTATGAAATTTTATTCACACTTATTGGCTCAAGATCAAAGCACTGCAGAGGACTTTAATCCTGCACTGTAAATTAAATGCAATGCACAGAGCAAACCAAGTAGTAGAAAGAAGTGTGGGAACAAGATCACAATAAATTTAATTTCTAGCAGAACTTTGGGTCAAGCACAGCCTTCTGGGAGCATGGATTTGAGCAAATCAGTATAAGCACCTTCTACACTTTACGGACTCTGACCCTTAAAATCTTTCCAATATATGAGTTATTAACAATTACTGTACAGGAGATTCAAACAGGCATATTAATGTAGCCTTAAAAATCTCAAAAGGGGTAATGGACAGATCAAAAGATAGTCTTTACCTTATTTTTCTAAGTCTGGACTTTCAGCACTAACAACCTCAGCCAACAGCTGGTCTTCCAACTCATCCCTAGTGACAGTGAAATTAATGAGGGTGGTTTGAACCTGCAATTCTGGACTGTAGTGAGGGTTTGCCAGTGTAGTGTGAAGGATGAGATGGAAATTCTTGTGGAATTCATATTCTTAGTCTTCAGTCTTGATATATCTGGAAAGGAATAAAATGCACAAGAATGGAGACTTCACTGAATTAAAAAACCATAAATAGCCTAGAGTGCAAAAATGGGTACTGCATTATCTTGGCAGCATAGGAAATGGTTTGAAACCAAACTTTAGGTCTGCAGCTGAAGAAACAAAATGAGGATGATTGAATACATCAAAATTATATGAGGAATACACAAAGCATTTCTTAATTGGCATAGTTTCATTTGCATATACAGCAGACACCAGTAGATTATTCACTGCTGTACTGAAGTCTGTGGCTTAGGGGTAAATTTTTCTCTTCGTTACTTAGCACAAACTCAGGAAAGTTTCCAAACAACCCTTAATGGGATAGCTGTTAGTTCTTACAATAATTTCCTTAAACATAGCTCACTTCTCCATCTTTTGAAAAAGCTTAGTGGTAAATCATAAAAAACTAGTCAAGTGCATGTATTTATAACAAACTGATAGTGACCAGAGGAGAGAGAAGGGCTGATGACAGAAATAATAAAAATAATTCTTGAAAGCAACCTGCTACATGTAGTGTCCAAATTAATTCTTTGCTGTGTGAAAGAATGAGTTATACTAGGCTCACCTTTTATTCACCGAATAAGATCCCTTACTGAAGAAATGTCATTTTCTGACCTTCAATGAGAGGTACCAGCCTGTCCCATATGGCAACACTACTACTGCTGAAGTACCATCTTGGAGCCCAGCAGTGAGGCAACACAAAGTTCTCCTTCTTACTTCTATGGCACAGCACTAAAAATATATGCCAAGACTGCTTATAGACTATAGTGTGTGCTGTCCATCTGGTCTGGTGCAAGCAGGTGCCACAACTTTGTGTCATCTACTTGCCCAGTGGGCAGTATGCTGATCTTCAGCCACCACCTGCCACACTTGAGCACAAGTACAGTATTTTCTGTACAGCAATGGCTTTGAATGTTCTCTGCCAAGAAATGAGATCCAATTATTAGTAACAAAATTCTGTTTTAAAAACATCAGTAGAACTTTCATACAATGGAACATAGGTAGACACAAAC
Source organism: Pterocles orientalis (assembly GCA_011057875.1). Classification (NCBI taxonomy): domain Eukaryota; kingdom Metazoa; phylum Chordata; class Aves; order Pterocliformes; family Pteroclidae; genus Pterocles; species Pterocles orientalis. The sequence continues at coordinate 572,568 of WKFP01015267.1, read as the reverse complement.
CCTTCTCACAAAATTCAAATTGACATTTGTTAAGTCAAGTCAATCTTCAAAGCAATTGCAATAGTATAGATATTAAACACTTAAAACACAACTCTTGGAATTCACATTGGAACACAAATAAAACAAGTCTTTTCTGTACAATTTTTATTGCCACTTTCTTTCTAGGATATCACAGTGCACCGCTAGAGTCACAAAAATCTATTTCAGCTCTTAACATAATAGCCTGCTTTTGACATGTCGTTAGCTAGAAAACCTAGGCTAAATGAAATGGTGTACTGAAAGCACTCCTGCATTTCAGCAAGGCTCAGGAAGACAGTCTCTTAGAATATAATGCAAGTGAATTCCTAAAAATGAATTCCTAGTGCTAGGAAACCCATCATTCTACAAAACTCAACATCGGAGGTGTATGCTGTATGCTACTGCCATGCAAACTACTGGAGATTAGTTTTCCTGCCTTATGCTTGTATAATAGTGAAATGATTTAGCCATACAGTCATGCCCTTCAGATAACATAACCTTTCTCAGGTGAACGTGAATTCACCTTCCAGTTCTGCAACATGAATATCAATTCTAATACTATGGTCTCTACTGAACCATCAAAACTGCTACAGCTGGAGGGAACAGAACTGTAGAGCTTGACACAGAGCAATTTTGCTCTGCGTTCAATACACGCATGCAGAGGCAGAAGGTAGAAGCAGAGATCCGACAAAAGAGACAACTTTTTCATTTTGTTTTGTGAGTGGAAAAAACTTTGCCGAGGGAGTTACACTGTATTTCAGGTCTACATGGTGATATAATAGGCTTTGAAGTTCTGGATTCAAGTACTTAAGTTTATGGGTTCTCAATTCACAGGAGCAATAAATTAGCAATTTCTGTGGTTATCATCTATGAAAGGCAAAAACTACATAATGACTCAGTGGGTTTATTACTGCAGCTATTCTAGGTTTTCTGTCAATTACAGATCTGGGAAAAACAAATGTTTTGTTATTGCTCTGGCATGGTTCAAGGAGTATAAGGAACAACAATAAACACAGAGGTGGGGAAACCCACTAGAATTGCTTCATTTTTTTTTTCAGTGTACCTGTTTAGAGGTCAATTCTGGATGTTGAAGAAATTTAGCAGATATAGGCACAATTTATGGAAGTCCATCATAGAAGGCATAGCAAAAAATTATGGCAAAAGAAGTTACTAAAGACAAGTTCTACTTTTGGTAATTTTTTTCTTCATAATCTGCAGTGCCACCAGCAGAGGCAGACAGAATGGACTGAATTAACTCGCTGTTCTACCCAGGAAGAGACAGAGCACCTTTCATGTCAGATCCAGCTCCTTGTGTGATGGGTTAGCCCATTTAAGAACATAAAAAAGCAAATTACAAAGATTGTTTTCCACTAGTTCTTTACTGTCCAGATTTTCATAGATCATGAAATAAAGTCAATTAAGAGATTCAAAAGAGGTTTCCAAAGCACTTTTTAATTCCCGCGTAAGCTTTGAGCGATAACTGAGTTTTAGCAAAAGCAAATATAAAAATAAGTACATCCCAGAAGCTAACATGAGTGCTAAACTCTCAGCTAATAAAAGTCTAGGAATAGTGCGACATCTGGTCTGTTCTGTCAAAACCTGAATTATTGGTACAAAGAACTTCTCCCTCGTGTATGTGCTGCCCAAGGAAAAAATGCCTAGGACTTTGAAAGACAGGATGTGAAAGAGGAAAAAGTCTTGAGTATAAGAACATGACTTAATATCATTAAATGGCTGAAGAGTTTATGCAAAACCTTTTCTTAGCAGATACTTTCATGCAATTCAAAATTAAAGAGAGTACCTTTCAAGGCAGATGTTTTTCAAAGCATGCTATGACTCTAAAAGGCAGAAAGTAGGATAGCTTCCCATAGCTAAATATTTTGGATCAGCTCAGCAAGAATGAAAAGAAGTTATAAATTCTTGGACAGGAAAGGAAAGGGAAACAATATTTTTCAGTGTGAAGAAAGAGGGATAAACACATTTTCCAAAGGAGCCTTCTTTCAGTTACTGCTGCTTAAAATTAAAAGCTTCTGGAACCAACTAGTAAACTCCAAGTAATGTAGAGAATGAAGTTGAATAAATCAAGTGAATACAAGTGCAGAATGGAGCTGTTACTAGGCAATCTCAGTAGGCAAACTGTGCAAGTTGGTCAAACTAGTTCAGTGGGAAAAGCACTGCCTTAAAGTTGCACAGCTGGCAAGATGTTCAAGGCAAGGAAAGCTTCTCCCTGTGGAGAAACTTAGTGAGGTGTCTTGCTGTTTCATGAATAATAGTCATGCCTCATAAGAAAGGAAACTTTTTCATACAAGCTACATTTGCACATAAATCAAATTTCAAGACATCTTAAAGAATCGTGTAATAACCTAATCTCACAACTGAAGAGACATTACGACTTTGTGAGTGTGCAAAGGATCTCAGCAGGTGCAACAGCTCACGTGAATGCAAATATGGGGCTTATGAACAACGAATTTATTCCCCCATCTTTTCTCCTATGGGTCAAAATGACATTGATCTATTATAGTCAATGTTCATATCCAGTAATCTCCAAAACAGCAGTGCTGGGGAGAGAGGATAGGAAACATGCAGATAAAACTAAAATATTAAAGCCTATTCATATCAAACCTATTCTATGACATCACTCCTCTTACAGCAAGCAAGGGCCAAAATCCAACACCATAGAGAGCTGGGATCTGTTTACTTTTATGCCTGGATTTATCTGCTCCAGAAAATACAAATGCATTTTGAATCATTTTTGTGTACACTGCTAACAAGTTGCAGCCACATTTTACATTTTTTCTGGTGCCTTACATAAAGCTAAGTACTACAGCTGATATTTTTTGGAAATTATTTTATTCTCTTGTGACTTTTCTTACTCTTCTTAAAGCAAATGACCTTAAATCAATAAAAATCTTAGCACTTTAAAGCCATTTTGAACATAATCTCGCAGTCTAAAGTTTATTAGACTGAGCAGGTTTGCAACTCCAAAATTAAAATTAAAAAATATCCAAACCTGAACACCTAAAACTTTTTAGGCTTCTAAATACATACTAAGGCACTTAAGCAAGAAGTCTGATTTTCAGAGCTAACAAGTACCTGTAGTACTCATGTTTTGAGGAAAATATAAATTTATACATATATTTGAAGTTCTCTGAAGCTGAGAATTTCTTTTGCAGAATTCATTCAGAAAGAATACCAGAAGCTAGTGTGACAGAATATCCAAGAGTCCAACACAAGAACAATCTTGGTAAACAAGGAAGGAGAGGGATACTTCTATGAAGCTGGTTCACAGATCAGCAAGTTCTCTAGTATGCAGGTCAGTAAATTTGCTTTGGAAGGAGTATAAGTTGATAAATCTCCCATGCTATGCTTTCTGTCGATTGATATGAGAAGATATATTTTACTTAAAATTAGGATTGTCTGAAGCTCGGTGGTTTTAATTATTTGTAATTATCCAGTTGTTGTCAGTATGTGGTCATTTTATGACAGTGGTATCTACTGTGTAGGTCAGGTTCAACTGTATATCTTTTCAAACACAGAATTAATGTACTATTGATGAAACCATTATTAGAACCAAATTAAAGTCTGTGCTGATGTATTGGTCCACACGGTGCTGTCAGACATGAAAAGAGTAATTAGTATTCATTACTTCATACTCTGCAACATTCCAATTATTAATGAACTTCAACTGCTGGACTGCACCATATCTATCACAAATACCTTTCCAGTCTTTCTTTATTAGGAAAAAAAATCTGTAGTGCCTGACACAACTGCTAAAACAAATACCAGAAATGAATCCAGAATGAGGAAAACTCTGCTTTTTGGTAATAAAGGAGTATATATATTACTAGTGCCCCACAAAGGAGACCTACTGCATCTTCAGTGAGCCAGAGAATGCTAGGTCACGTAATGCTGCTTAAAATATTCACCAGAATGATCTATATTTGAACAGCTTCATATATTTTTGTAGGTGTACACAGCTCTATTTTGCTTCATGGAAGCCTTTGCTAAGTAAATGCAAAACTATATTGCTGTGACTCTTGTCCTTTTCAACCCAAATTCTTTCTACCGTTGTACAGTCCTTTGTTTCATGCCTTAAAGACTTGTTAGATTATGCAATTTCTGATCTTTCAGACCAATGTAATCCTAACTCTCAATAGAGTTTCTTCACTACAGATACTAAAACCCAAGCTACATGGTCTTACTCTGAAGTACTTCAAATACCACTACAGAAAAATGTAACAAAGAGGAATCATTTCAAGATCTCACAGTGCAGGGCAAGAGTGCATCTTCCAGGAGCTTCATGTATGCAGGAAGATTTGAGCTGTTGTGCATTGCTTAGATTTACTGTACAGGCACTAAGGCCTGAAATATGGTGGGGAAGGAGGGAGAAAAAGCTTGGGTAATCTCTCCAAAACCAGTTACCATTTTTATTTAATCTTTCCTTCATATTTTCTCTTTTAACAATCTGAAACTGTGCAAGTACTCCAAACACTTTTTGCGTAACATTTGAGACACATCTAGAAGCACTTCAGGAGTATCTCTAACTTTTTGTCAAAATAAGCACCATATTCTTCAACATGAGAAACCTAGCTTGTTGATGTGTTGTTTGAAAACAGGAACAGCAAAGAGGAACACTTTCAGGCTCAAAAATAAATTCATATCTGAGCAGAGACAATAACATGGCATTTCAGTTCATCAGATGAAACATTAATGAGGTTTACTCAGTTTACTCTTAGGCAACCACAAATCAACATTATTTTTTAGGTTGACAGCTGCATTGATGACTCAACAATCATGTTGGAAGTTTTCATGAAAAGACATTACAGACTGAAATTGTCTTGCACCAAGTACAAGCTCCTTTATATTTCCTGTTATCATCCTGAAAATGTGTATCTAAAGGTAGCTAATTATATCTTAGGAAATATTTTTTATGATATTTTCTAAATTTGACAACAGTTTTTCAAAATCTAAGGAAAAAGGGGACATGGGAATGAAAGATGAGATTCATAGACATCCCCCACAAAAGATCAGAACATGAGGTTTCCCTCCCTTGTACCATCTACCACTCTTGTACCATCTCCCTTGTACCATCTACCACTGTACCATTTGCCACAGCAGTGTCAAAACAGAGAAAACATTAACTCAGCCTTGAGTTTCCCAATCCATATTTGAATCTCCCACTCAAATGCCCAGCTACAGACCTCTGGGATGGAGTTCACACAGCTGTCAGAGCTGCAGCCCTTTCATTGGGAGGGAGAGGGCAGAACAGTCCCTGTACTCATGTGTTTGGAGCACTCAGATGAGAAATGGGGCATAGGGGTTTTGGTGCTAGCAGGCTAGGCTTCTGGGTAAAACTGAAGAGACAACAGCACCACTGCTACCTCTGTCTCAATGGATTTGTGAACACTATCAACTGGACTGGTTTGATGCATGGGATGTTAGCAGAAATCTAATGTAAATAGTCCAGATCTCTGTCTTGCTTATCTCTGCCCTTTGTTGCAGAAGATCAGTTTATCCTGATTAGCACTTTTTCCCCCCCCCCTTTCTTTTTTAAACAAGTTCCCTGATTTGTTTCATGGGGTGGCCCAACAAACAGCTATGGCAACACAGTACAAAGTGAAGGCATGGTTTTCTTGAGCTGATATTGCAGCTGAAAGTCTCTATATTGTTAAATCCAGTTCTAGCCTGTAAGTTCCAATGCTCTCCCTTTTGCTATCTGATATGGAAATATTTTCTTTTCTTTTGAGAGAAATTATAACATATGCCCGTCTTTGTTTTGCTTCTATTTAGAAGTAAAAAAAAAAGTAAAGATTTTCACTTTGGGTTTAGAAACTTACATGCATGTCTACTGTATTTTGTGTCAAATTTGTGAATTCATTATACAAACAGATGCAGATGCTAACATTTTAATATCCACTCATCACCAGTTTTTAGCCATTGCATTTTCAAAAGAAATAACTTCATGAAGGGTTATGAAGTAGTAAACAAAATGTGGCAACCAAAGCAATATAGATCCAGTTGTCATGGAAAAATTCTAATTACTCAAGTATACTTACTTTCCCTTTTTAACTGTATGTCTTCCAGGCAGGGGATCGAGGATGAGACCAATAGATTCACTCATGTTTTTGATTAGTACAGTCTCTCCGCAAGCCAAAGCTCTTTCCATGTTCTTCAGAAAACTGAAGACGAAAAATAAAAAAACCCAAACTCTCAAATATTAGATAAATGCTGGTTATAGAAAGATTTATTTTATATAATTGGATTGGAAAAGTTTTTCTCAAAGGGCATGGTTAAGACATGCAAAACTGTTCACAAAGAATTTCCGAGTGATTAAGAGTTTGACAGTTTTGAGTTCAACATCTTCACGCCTATGCCCTTGCTAGTCCTCATTTTAAACAAAAAATATATTGCTGGGGCTTTTCTTATAAGCAAATATAAGGATATAGCCCTGTAGTGAAGACACTGGAATTAACATAGAGAAGTTGGGGGAGCACATGTATCTTTTAGCTTTTTAAATTTTATGGTTTTGTATTACAGCTTTTGGTGTATCCTCATCTGAATGATAAACACTTTCTTGCAGGGTTAGAATCTGAATGACTTGGGAGAACTATGTTTCAATAGGCCCTGAGAAGAGAGTAGATAATAGTGGAAGGATAAATAAGCAGGCAATATAGCTTCATGCAGTAGAGTACTACAGGGTATGAATGAAAAATCGCAATTATTTGTGAGGCTTGGAAAAAGAACTGAAAAAAAATCAGGGCAGGTGAGGGAAGAGGGTTTGTTCAGATGAACAGACGGGTTAAATGGTTAACAGTTATTTAAAAAATGATGCATTTTTACTGTGCTAATTGTGTGGTATATCTGTAATTCAGTATAATAAACTCAGATAGTCCTTTGAAACTGAGCAGTTAAATCCTACCTAGTTGTCTCCCTAAATCAAAGTAAACATGAGAAAAAATATGAACAGATCAATTACATGGAAGCGCTATCAACTTACATATAATTCAGTAATAGCAATAAGAATTAAAAACATGTTTGTTTACCAGCAAAGAACCTGATATTGGCTTTGCCTCGAATGCTGCACATTGGATTGAATCTTCCCCTCTATAAGGTGCATGTGCTGTGTTCTGCTGACTGTTTAGTGGAGTAGAAATAAACATCACATCATCAGGCTTTGCACCTTACCTACTGAAAAAGTGATTCGTCCCTCACAAGAAGCATACCTCAACTTCCACTTTATTTCCACCTCAACACTTCAAAACATTTAAAAAAGGTCTCCTTTAAAGCACTATTTTAAATGGAAAGTGATCCTATGGACAAATAAGCAGCAGTGTTGCAATATCTCAAGTCTTCAAGTAAGTGCATTCCAACAAACACCAATCCCTTACAAAAGTTAGGGGAACTTGAAGGCAGTAAACGTGAAAGCTGATTCTTCAACATGCACATACCATTCCTGTCCTAGACATATGACTTGAAGGTCAGCTCCATATTTATTCTTTATCCATTTAATTCCCTGTTGCTGAGGCTCTATCATCAACGGCCAGCACTCACAGTTTGTTAGAACAGTAGCATTTTTTGTTGACATCCTGTCACTGGATAGTCCCTCGTTACTCCATGCTGCAATTGTAGCATCATCCGTCAATGTGGCAATGGGGTCCAGGCCCTCCATCACAGGAATAGGAACCTTTGAATCAGAGTGGAATACAATCATACAACAAGGTTATCGAGCAGCAAGACACGACTCAGTGCAATGCACAAGATAACTGGGCTGATATAAATTAAGGCTTTCTAGGCAGAAAAGTAAGGAGGATCCCTGTGGAGTCTCAGATGCAAAATAATATTCTAGGAAATGTGATGCAAAGCAGCTTATTATATTTACCACAGATTTTTTAAAAAATTGTGTTTTCATTTAAGACATTTACTTCATAAAATATATTCATAGTTCAATAAAGTTAAAAAACCACCATATATTATAAACTTTTATGCATATGGAATCTGATATTGCAAATTCAATGCTCACGTATGCTCTTGAGCAGGTATTTCTGGAACATAAATCAGTATTTATCTGCACAAAAATTACAAAGCCAGGATTCCCATGTTATCATATTAATATGGTTCATCTATGTGTTAACAAGGTCAAGAACCAAAGAGTGGGACCATCTCTGGGGGTAAAGGCAGCCTTAGAGCCCCCCGCGTGGCACCAGCTGTGGCAATGCTCTCGTGTGAGCGCCTGTTTGCTAAGGAAGCTGTGATGTCCACATGCACTAGAGCAGCTCTTAGACAGCCACGCTTGCTGGATACTAACTTGTCGCAGGCATTTCCGAGGAGATGAAATAAAAAAGAAATGGAACATTTGAAGTCAGTGCTTACTGAATAGGTATGGGAGGGAAGGGAAACGCCTAATGCAACACAGCAGAGTAAAAGAGAGGGAATAATTAAGTTATTTGGAAAAAAAAAAGTAGTTAGCAGAAGCATAAAAGAAGATCTCTACCGGATGCCTGGAATTAATTTCCCTTGCTGAAGCAAAGTGTTAAGCCCTACCATTTCCTTCATGATATTACCCCAATCTTCCTTATTTTGTAATTTCTGGACTGAATTCTAAAGCCATAAACTAAAGGAAAGCACAGCATCATCAGTATTTAGTCCAAACTATGTTCTACCTCATTCAGAAGTGTTTTAAAAACTCCTCCATCAAAATTTTCCTCCTTCCTGAATGTGTATAGTCCTTAGTGCTGGCTTGTAGACTGAAGAATCTTCTAAAAGTGCACATGAAAATAAAAAAAACCATGTAAAACTGGTGGTTATTTATAAATAAATTAATTACGTATATTTGAGACAAATTTGCACATTTATTAGTGTTAATGAGAGTTGCAGCGTAACTCCAGTGCAGTTTCTATGGTACAAATGTTACCATATTATGGCAAAATACATGCCACCTTAAAATTGTCTAACTCCCAGTTCTAATCAGAGAGTCCAAAATAAACCTAACTTTTGATGAACTTGCTGAAAACACAAACACAAAAGGACCAACAGCCACACACTCCCTTCTGCAAGCATGCGACTTATCTCCCCTGTGTAACACATTTGTCTAAATGTATCAGAAGACTGAAAATATGATTTATCTCTGGACTGTAAGGTAAGCAATACAATAATTTCCATGAGCTGAAAACAGTAGCACTGGGGTGTTATCAGGGTTTATAATATAAATTTTCACACAATGCAAGAAAATATTTTAATATATAGATACATCTATGGTCCCTGTGTCTGCACAAAACTGATACTACTTCATGGCATAGAACTCATTGTTACTCCTTCTAAAAAGGACTATTAATAAACATCTATTTTTAATTCACTTCCCAGATGCATTTCTCTCTTCTTGTCCACTCTTCCCCACTTTAAGGAAAACAATTAAAACTGAAATGAGGTATTTTATCTCACTGCTGTTCAGTGAAAGTATCTTAAAAAATAGAGTTACAATATTTTATTTATAAAAATGTTCAATCCATGTCAGAAGATTCTTAAAAGAGTTAAGAATTACATTTATTTCCAGAGTTCTGCTATTGAAAACAAATACATGGGGCATTTTTTCTACCTATAAGCACCGGGCTGCAAAGTAGAAGGTTTTTGGAAATAACTTTGTCTGCGGGCAGATTTTTGGTGGAAAAGGACAGGAAGATAGCCTGGGCAAAACAAAGCTCCATGCAAATTAGTGACTGTTAAACTCTCGCACAAAACAAACATCTACAAAAAGATGCCCCCGCAGTTCTGAGTGGTTACCTTGGAGTTGGCTTTAACTGTATTTCCAGAGTGTCCTCAGGCAACTCAGCTCACCCACTGTGCCTTAGCTTTGTGGTTTAAAATGGAGGTAAGAGTTCCACATGTCACTACACTTATCCTGATATAGTAGTGTGGTTTGTGGCACATGAGAAATGGGAAGCAAGTAGGAAGAGGTGAAGAGCATTTGGAGCAGTAAAGAAGAAAGGAAGAGTCCAAAGCTTCACAAGGAAGCATGAAGAAAGCTTTGCAGATACAATTCTAAGAGTTAGAGCCTCTTATGCATGGTTTCCTCCATGTACAGAGAAATGAGGATTATCATAATTACATGCTCTTTCTGGAGCTGAAAAGCTAAGCAGGATAGGTCTCTCTATACAGCTCTATCACTATTTACAACATTTGATATTACACAGATGTCACAAAGGACAGAATTTGTCATAGAGAATTGGAAAGGGAGGGGATTTTCTTTTGCCAAAGAGAAATTAACCTCTCTCTCATTCCCCTCAAAACACACCTGTAATCTGAGGAAACTGTGTGTGTGTGTGTGTATATATATACTAGAAAACAAATACCTGCAAAGAGTATTTTATAGCCACTTTTAAATACAGATCTGCACTTCAAATTTTTGAGACAGCAACCTTAACAAACCAAACTCTGGAGATGGATTTTGTCCAGTAAATTTTACCTTTTGTGATTTTAGGAAAGGAATCCAGAAATGTTCCGTCAGTTCCTGCTGATACTGTTTTGTGAAGGGTCCAAACTAAGACACAAATGCTGCTGTTAATAACACGTCACCACGTAAAATTTTCTTTTATGCTTTGAGTTTTTTAACAGACTGGCTCCAATGCATGTTTTCAGACTGCAAAACAACATCAGAAGACATAATTTCCTGGACAACTTGGAAGCAACAGAATGTTTAACCTCCACACTAAAAAACAATAACACACAAACTCACAAGAGGCATGTCAGCAAGAGATACGCTCTCTTACAATCCATAATTTCTTGTGGTGATTTGATGCCTTTGAATCTGAAAAATTATGATGGAGCTCTTCATCAAGCATGCTGTGTCCTTCCCTCTTCCATTTCTTTTCTTTAGTCAGTGCTTTTGTCTGGATCAGATGCAGTACAGCACACACATGTCAATACTGGGGGCATCTGGCATACTACTGCCAGGTACGGTATGGCACTACTGTCTCGTGCAAAGTGCAAGCATGTCCATCGAGCTTCAGAAAAGGCAAGGAAACAAGAATATTAGAAAAAAAGAAAAAAGAAAAAAAAAGAAGAGAGTTGAAAAAGTTGTTTTGATCTCAACACAGATGTGACTTCTACTTTTTTCTCACATTTTTTCCAAGGAAGGGGCAAGGCAGAAGAGTTGCATGGTTTTTTTCCTCTTTTTTGTCTGGCTTGTTTTCTGGCTTGTTTTATCTACTACCTACAGAAGTTTTACTGAATTAAAAGCTGAAAATATTTGAAATTTCAACAGAAGGAAAGATGAGGGTGGTCAAACACACAGGTTGCCCAGAGGGGTTATGGAGTTTCCTTCCTGGGAGATGCTCAAAACCTGGCTGGACATCATCCTGGGCAATTTGTTCTAAACAACCCAATTTGAGCAGGGGGAGTGGACTAGATGATCTCAGAAGGTCCCTTCCAGCCTCAATAATTCTGTCAAAGTTTAACTCTAATTATTTTTTTTTCTCCCCTACACTGAGCCCCGATTTCTGGAATCCCTTGTGCACTTTGCAGAGTTTGTCATAACCACGCTTACAGTGGGATATTTTGGAGGAATAGTAAGGAATGGTCTCAGATATTGATGATTTCTTATTAGTAGCTATATGGAAAGCTGTTATTTTATACCAGTTAGGATGTAAAGACAGCCCACTGTCTATTTAAAATGTTGAAATGGTGACTAAAAAATTTCAGAAAAATGAAGGCATCTTCTTGAAAGAAAGTTAATGTTTAAGATATGGATCAAATCATCATCTCTTTTTCAATGGCAATTTAAGACACGGTATAAAAACCAAACTAGCAGTATTTGGCACATTATATTTTGTTCTGTATATACAATTCCCAGTAAAGGAATGAAGGTGTGCATGAATGTTTGCTCAGATAGTTTCAGCATGGAAAGGGAGGTAAAAATTGATCATCCATTAGAGTCATCTTCAAACTGATGAAATTCTAGATGTAAAATTGGAATAGCCTGTCATAACCTTTCTTCCTGGTTTGTACTGTTTGAAGTACTCAGGATAAAACAAAAGTTGTTTCACAGTTTGTTTACTTGCACCAGGGAAACCTCAGGAAATAATTTGCCAGTGAGCAGAGGGACCGAAGTAAAGAAAGGACCAGCATGAAACAAGGAAAGCACACTGCTCAACAACTTATAAGGACTGTTCTTTACCCACTGTCTGCACAGATGTTTATTTTTCAGGTCGGTGACAGTAAGAAAAACATATTTTTTCCAGTCCTTTACATGATATAATCAAAATCAGTGAAAATCAATGAATAGATTCAAATAATGTAATAGAAAATGCTTGCTAGCTGCTTGAGAGCTTCAAAGAATACTCTTAGATGTGCTCATTCTTGATAGCCTTACAAATGTATAAAACCAGTCTCACATAACAACTCTCATTTTAAAAATAAATTTCTATGTGGACAAAAAGTAACAAAATAATTGTTAAATTTTATATTCATGAAGTATTTTTCATCCATATTTTTCAGAAAAATCAGAAATATTTACTAAAATGGTTAGCCATCCTATCCTGCAAAGACAGACACAGAATTCTATGACAACAGAAAATTCAAAGTCTTCAAAAATAGAGTTATAAAACAGAAATATAAAATATCCACTAAGAGAATGGAAGTATCTTTAATCAAAGTATCATTCTTAAAGGAGTTAGCATTTAAACGTTTCACAGTGTAAATGCAGGAACTTGGTGTGTGAAGGCCTCCTAAAACCCAGTTACATTCATAAGAGATGCCCAACAACTGACAAGTAAAGAACTATTCCTGTTGAAAGCTCTAACAACATTTTTAATGTAGCAGTTTTGTTTTGAAGCATTTTAGACATCCATTCTTTGCCTACAGAAGCTGTTAGATTCTTTAAGCCATTAACTGAAGGCAACAAGACTATAAATCTATTAATTTACAAGAAGGCTTTTTGATTTATCCATTCTCTCTTCTTGCTGTCACTGACTGGTAAGTCATAAACAATAAAGAGCACCCACCTCATTCTCCAAAATAGCTTTGAAATTTAAAGATTTACTAAACATAGAACAATTGTCTATTTAAATCTCCAGTAATTTTACCATACCACACAAGCACCATAAATCACTAGTGACACTGGCTAACAAGAGTTTAAGAGTTGGAACATGCAGCGTAATAAATTTCCAGACAGTTAAAAATCACTATAATTTTATTCTAATGCATTATAGATTGCCTGTAATGTCATCCTGGCCGGGGTGACCCATTTCTAATTTTGAACAGCTGTTCAGCTCGGGAGTTAGTTAATGATTAAAAATAAATTGCCTGATTTATTAGTCTGAATGGTTGAGCTTCCAGGTCAATGCTATATAGACAAAATCATCAGTCTTGATGCTTTTCAGAAGTTAACTGTCTCCTGTTCTAGTCAAAAAGAATTTATCCTCAGAGGAAAAGACTTGACATTCTCAATTAATACTTTTAAATATTTTCCCCGTTAATTTACACAATAAAATCACTAATAAAACATTAAATCTTAGAAAAAAAGTTATTTTAACTATGTATAAACCTTCAAATCCAGGACTTGGACACTACCTATGGGCAAAGGCCATTGGCTTCCACTATGCTTCCAAGGGCTTTGGAAGGCCAGACCAACACTGACCACCTTGGGTGTTTTGAGGCAAACAAAAGTTTTTGTACGCAGATAGTAATATCAACAACATTTTTTTTTTACCAATGCAAAGATTATTTATACATTTTATATTTCTCGGCATATTAATTTCAGAATTTGGTATCAAAAATTGATCTGTTTTAATTGCACTGCAGGTTTTTGATTAGTTCTATACTCTTACAATATTTATTTTCTAAACTGATTCAATCTTCGTGATTGCCAGCCTCTGCTGAGAGATTTGCAGAAACGAAACTATTCACTCTCTGATCTTAGAAAACAAGGTCACAGGGTTTTTATGAAATTCAACTTAAAAAACTTACTCAGACTGCCTTGGGAACTCACGTAGTAGTGTAAATATTCTTTTATTTTTTATTTCCTGTTATTTACACTTATTTGTTGAAAAGGAATGGTTAAAATTCTAGATAATGAATTGAGACAGCATGATTTCTGTAAAGACAGGAGAGAATGCACAGCAACGCTGTGGCTGACTTGAATGGTTACTGACCGTTAAATAGGCATGTGTTAGCTTTAATGATGATTATCTGCAAATAAAGGCAATAACCACACTAAAATATATATAATTTTAACATAAATACATTTCATTCTTATTTAAAAATTACTAGTTTCTACAAAAGGAAAAAACAAAAAGCAAACAGCAAATATCTGATTGGTGCCTTCCCCTTATTTACAATCTAAAGTGCAACGGGGGCAGATGCTGGGTGACTCCATCCTGACCTAGAGGATTAGGTCTTCCTGCTCATTAACTAGAGGCTGCCCAGGCTGTCACAATGTGTTCACAGTTGTGTATAAATGTGGTGACTTAGTTACCAGGACTTCTCTCTAGCAATCATGCCAATATCAGTTGCTTGGTAATACATGATTTATAGGAAACGCAGTTGTGGTGCAGCACATTTTACTTCTCACGATTTTATTATGGGTTTATTTTGGGGGTTTTGTTTGGGGCTTGGGGGGGGAGTTGGTGGACTTTTTTGTTGTTGCTGGTTTCTTTTCTTTTCATTTAAATTATTTGTAAGAAGGGTCCTCTTGTCACCTGTGTCCCCCCCCAGCCTTTCGTCCTGACATTATCCTCAAAAATTTACATTTAACCTCATGCTTAACAAAACATTTCAAATATTTCAAAACTCACAGTAGCAAGAACATTCAGGCAAAGTCTTTGTACCTCAAGTCCCGTGACCATCCTGTTGGCTAACTCAGTAGTTTTGTTTGTTCGACTCACATCATCTTGACATCAGACTTTCTCTGCAACTGCTTTCTTGAATGAAGCTGTGAGTTTATGCAGATTGCTATCCAGAACCTATTCAGAAAAGGGATGGGTAAACACGATAGCTTAAAGTTTGCTGAGTTTTTGGTGGATTGGTTTTGTATTTTTTTAATATTATTTAGTTTTCTTTTATATATTTTACTGGCAATAATTGTAGACAGTACCTTTAAGTCTGAAGGATGCAAGCTTCAGAGGAAAGCTTTTCTTGCAGTTTGTTCTTTCTGCAGCTCCTGGCACAACTTAATTACAGTAACTAACAAAAATTTAGAACAAAACCATCATTAGAATACCTTACCAAATATGTGTTTAAATGGTGCAGATCAGGTGCTCGGAGATAATAATAGGAAGATAAATGTTTCTGTGCGATGACAATGGCCTGTATTGCAGTAGGATCTAGAGGTCCCAGACAAAACTGCAAGTTTATTGTGCCAGATCCAGGAATAAACATCCTAGGCATTTGTAACTGCATCTTACGCAATCTGGAGCATTTAAAATTGTACCAGAGAGAAAAACATTGCAAGAAAATAATTATTTTTACTTGGTATATGACCCTGGTGGCATAACAAGTTCCAGCAATTGCTCTTGGGCAGACAGGATGCTTCCACCAGTGGCAGAAAACAAGCAGATCTCCTGCATACCAATCCACACCTTCAAAGATCTTTAACCACGCTCTCATGCACTCTGCTCAAGAGGCGGCTACATGCCCTCCCTCTGCTTTCTGGGATTTCATACTGAATTCACTGCAACTCAGTAGCAGCCACTGCCCACCCTCACTGAGCCCCTGCAAATTCCCTCTCAGTCTTCTCAGACCATTTATTTTGTTCAGTCTCCATCACTCCTGCCATACAACCAGTAATTTGCTGGGCAGCAGCATTTTCTCCAGACTCTTAACTGAGCAGCTAGGATGACATAGGATTTTTAGATAAAATAATGTAAAATTGTTTCTGTTAATGCCTGCTTAACTCAAACAGCTGAAAGATGCATGGCTGAGGAGCTACCTTGCCATCATTGCTGAAGATACAACACCCTGTCTTTCTGAAAAAGTCCAAGAAATACAGTAATAATCAGTGAAGAATAGCTAGTCAACAAGAAAGAGGGGGAAAAGATCACAAGTTTCTTCTGGTTGTAAAAATAAAACCTCTGAACTACTGCATTTGCTCATTGAAAGGAAACAAAAAGAGGAACACCACCTACAAGGTGTTTACCTCAGTTTTCCTTTTCATCAGGAAGATAAACACATTCATTCCTGCTCTGTCAGAAAAAAAAAGATAATACTCTCCAGCTCAGTAAACTAAGAAGAACTAATGAAGAGAAAGGTGTTAAAGAAGTCAGATAATTGCATGATAAAAGCTAAGACGTTAACATCTTGGAAAGTACTATTTTTACAAATAATCGGGTGAGGCAAAAGTTGAATACAAGAACAGGGCTTGAAAGACCATTTTTGAAAAAGAAAGGACAGGGCAAGACAATAGAACCTGCAGCAGGCAAGTTGCCTGAAACTGTTTTGTTTCTTCAGAGTAACTACAGAACTAACAACAGCAAGTTCCACCTTAGAACAAAATTTCCCTATTTCAGATATAATGGAAGAACTGCAACAGGAGCAAGGAGTACATACCTCCACAAAAGACAGGGGGTTTTGCAGGATCAAAGATTTAGGTCTCATCTGCCAAGTTTAGTGCTTGAATTGGTGGTGTGCAATTGGGAAATTTCAAAATAATATATAAATTAAAAACAAATTGGCAAAGGGGGAAAGATGGAATTACAACTTAGAGCTTTATAAAGAAGGTTGGCTTGATTTCCTAGGGATAATGAGGCGGCCAATCCACTTTTTAATGATGATGATCTTAAATTGAGAGACTAATGAGGACTTCTGCTCATAAGGTCATCTCACAGAGATGTGCTGTAGTAAAATTTCATCAGTGTAGCACGCAAGGGATAAGAAGAATGGACACAGAAACAGTTATCTAGATTTTTTTTTTTTTTTTAAAAGAGTCTATTATTTCTAGGCATCTTAAGTCTACCTGCATGATAACAGAGACCTGACCATAGTTCAGGTGCACTCTTCCATCAAAGACTCCAGGCTCAGGAGGTAAGGATGGCAAGAACATTCTTCTGCAGCAAGAAAAACCAAAAGGAATTCCTCAACACCTCTGTGGGTTTGGTTTTTTTTGCACATAATGATCTCCTTTATCAGAGCAATTCCTACCTTACGGCTTTTGAAGAGAAATGGTGTCACTGCAAAACACACCATCCCCCTTTGTCATTCTTTCATAGGATGTAACATCAGTAAAGTTTAAGGCTAGCAACAGCAGAATTACATACTGCATTTTATACCTCAGCACTTTAAATTGTATGGGATAAATTCATACATTAAAAAATGTTATTGAGAAAGTTAGTGCCAGGGAATGATGCCACAAATCACACCAGAGAGCCATTGCTCTCCATAGCAAGTCTGCTGGACTGTGCCCCTGTATAATCCTTTTCAGGCACAGAGTGTATTTTCACTGTATTTAAGTGCTCTCGTATGTTCATAGTAATGATTGCAAGGAAAAATAATTTTGCGTATGAAGAAACAATCCTTTTTTCTATTTCATAATCCACTCTTATTTCAATTTACTGTAAGTACCTAGTAATTGTTTGACTAGATGGACAAATGTACATCTTTGTATATTAAAATTTTAACATGCAAGAAAGGATCAGTAGGCAACACTATCCACAGAGCATTTTTTTATAATATTTAAAACACTTTAAATATTCAAAATGACGTATTAGTATTAGTAACAGTCCACATATATTTGACATTAAAAAAAATACTGTGACAATATTCATTACAATATTGCCCATGTTTGAGAAGAATTTATCATTTAAAGATACATTCGTGAAGCCACGAAAAGTGAAAGGTGGTTAGTTTAACGGTGCTGTCTAGGATGAGGATGTATTATTGATTACTAACAGCTGCACCAATTATCATCACTGAAAATTGCTGGCCACAAAAACTTCCGTATGAAAAATAGGTACAACTCTCCTCTCTCTTTGCCAACGGAAAGAAGCTGAATTATGAGTCAGGGCGCACAGAACATCCATGAATGCAGGAGCAGAGCTCGCTGAGAACCGATACTCTGCCTTCAAGTCTATTCTTTAGAAAATTAGATAGAGGAAGATGGGAAAAAGACTGGCAACAAATGACCAGAAGGGAAAAGGACAAGAAATTAACTGAAGAATAGGAGGCAACTGAGTGTATGGATTGATGTTTGGATAAGGATAAGAAGAACTCCAATGCCACTTTAATGGCATTTAAAAGAGACTAGATAGAAGAGTAACTACTTCATTGCTCTTTTTCTGTTTAGCTCCAGAATAGAGAGGACTACTAAGGGTAGCATTCACAAATAACATGCAAAAAATCTCTTCCATTTCTGTGCTTCTTGATCTGATGCAGATCCAGATGAATCTGCACTGGTGGAGTACCTTCTTCTTGTGGGCTCTATGTACCATCTTCATGCAAACTGAAAAGGAATTTTACTCTTACAAAGGATGACTGGTAGCGCTGCAAAACACTTCTACTACTCCTGAAGAAGAGGTGGTGGGTGAGGTGAAAATTTCCTGCAGACTGGATCCAGTCAGCAGGCAGCCCAGACAGAGAGATGGAAGAATGTCTGTATTTCAAGAGTAACCTTTCTTTAAGACTAGAGGACTTCTTGTTTTTATGGATTATGGGTGCATACAACTCAAATAAGGAATAAGAGCTTTCTACAGGCTGATAGGGTTCCAGGGAGTTATCAGCAGCTAAGGTAAATAAAATCTAGCTACTTGTCACTGAGAAGTGCCTGCACTGTTCATTCTTTTTTCCAGAAGAAATACAAGTTTGCCATCTTTTTATATGAGTTTCACAGACTCTCTTACACAGTCAGTCCCACCTTTAAAAGGCCTGATGTGAGCCAGCTGGAACAGGTTGCATAGGGCAGGGGTGCGCATTACAAAATGCTAAATGCAAACATTAAATGAAGCAGACTGAGAAGTTACCATGGTTGGAAAAATGGACCTGATTAAACTTTGCTAGATGTAGAAGTCTCTGGAAAAATGGTAGACAACTGGTGAGTATTTGTACAGCACTTCATTCTAACTCTAAAAACGGTTACCAGCAAAAAGTCAATGTTTCACTCTGAATTTGCATATTTTCTTCAGCTAACCCTGGTTAATGCTAATGCTGTACGTAACAGTCCTCCCCATAGGACATCATGTTGAAAATCATGTCCTTTAACACATGGATTGATAAAAGTTGCCAGCTAAGAAACTCAAGCTGATTTTAAATGCAAGATTAAACAGCATAGTTCAGGATCATTGAATAGGGATGAAAAATCTACAAAGTTATTCACTGTTGACCATGTTGTGCGTGTTTAGATGGAGGAAAAGGCTGAGCCCAGACAGCTAAACAGAGGCCCTGTGAAATGCCAACTGCAATACGGTTAAAACAAAACCAAGCAAAGTGGTGGATTTAATGGGATTAATGTGTCAATTCTGTGAAAAAGCAAAAGTGTGAAGACAGGAAAGGATCCTGCTCTGTACCCACCAGTCTGCAGAGTTCATTCCACTTACTGAACCTTACTAATGAATTCAACCTCTCATCATTTTAACATTTCACAGGTAGGAAACTGGGCACTAATGATCAGAGGAAATGCATCTCTCGGCAATTCAATTTTCTGTAGTTGAAACTTCTTGGATTAGCATTTTATAAAGGTGTCACATCCCCAACTTGTTATAACTCTGGAACCTTAAACTTCCTTCTAATATTCCTAGACTGTTTGAAGCTTTGGTGTACACTAACTTGCAATTCGTCTTTTTCCTTCTAGTTGCTGGTCCTGGGGAAACTATAAATGGCTTCTATTTTTATTGTGCTTGGAAGTAGTTTTAATAAAGCATTAGTTCACTTGTGTTTTTATAGTGAAAGATGGAAAACATCTTCATCAAAATGAACAAAACAGTAGATGTTGAAGAGAATAGCAGTATTTTGTTAGGTAGTTGACCACTACACAATGTGAGGTAGAAATGAAGAGATTGTAGAAGAGATTTAGAAATGGGTTTAGATGTTTGATTAAAGTAAATTTAGATAGTCATGTAATTAAAATAATTCAAAAATTACAACTAGGTCATCTTTTTTCTTGTAATCTAATGAAAGATGCCCCTGCCCATGACGGAGGGGTTGGACCAGATGTTCTGTAAAGATTCCTTCCTACCTAAACCATTCTGCGATTCTGTGTCTTCGTGTTACGCAATACACTTTTATAGACACTTTGATCATTTCCAGTCTACTATACAACTATTAGATAAGACACATGTTAAACACGGAATTAAAACTAGGTTACTTTAATCACTTTCAAATCTTTTCTTTAAATAACATTTTAAATCCCCTCAATGAACAAGAAATTCTTTCCTTTCTATGAGTACAATAGATACATAAATCGTTTTTTGTCCAAGTGTACATAAGCCTATGCACAGTATACCCCCTTTGGATAAAGCATATGCATAGGTAAGTAGTTCATGGAAATGGGTAATTTCAGTCACCTCACATATGGAAAAAAGCATGACAAATTAGATGAGAATCCTATTGCTAGCTGGAATTTGCAAGACATTTGAATGAACAACATTTTACATTGGCCTGTGCAAAGAATTGCACTGTAACTGAAGCTTTTGAAGAGAAATATTTGGAGGCTGCATAGTAGTATACTTAGAAATAGTGATTGTACATTCTTCCTGAGACAGGACATGCAACATGCAGACCACAAGAAACAAACACAGAAATGTCCAAGAAGAATAATATGCCTTCGGACCAAAATTTTAACAACAAACCTCAGTGATTAAATGATGGATTAAGACATGAATTCTGGAAGTATATATATTTTCCAGGTTTCTTCATATATAAAAATTGAATCCCTTTTTGTCATCTTCAAATTTCCGGACCGAGTCACAACTCAGTTCCAAGAAATAAGCCAAAAGCAAGTTTTCCTAAGTGAGATGCGTGCTTATTCTCGAAATGTTCACTTTTCCAATTGTCTTCTTCACAGACTGCTCTTATTCTGGCTTTGACAACTTTGCCTTATTCTTATTGTCATGTTAAATATATGTGCAGTCAACCTGATGAAAAAAAATGTTTTACCTTTAGCTTACTAAAGAAAGTATGGCACTTCCACACAATTTTGGTAGTTCTTACCAGGTTGACAGTGGAAGGAATATGGGTCTCTCAAAGAGTAGTTCAGCATTTGTAAGACTTAACCTCTCAGGTTAATCACCTAAATATTGCTTAGCACAGCCTTCCCTCCTTTGGGATAAAGACGAACAGCACACTACCACCACATTGTTATAAGAGGACTATGCAACAGCTTTATACAATTTCTGTTCACTTCCACTAAACTGTAATAAAAACCAAATATTTTTCAGATGGGTACCACATTAACAGATTTTGTATGATGCCCAATTTCTTTCTTGCATATGACACTACAACACAAAATATTGCACGTTAATGTTTTTTTTTTTTCCATCTGGGTATCTAAGGACATAAAAGAGAGTTACAGACGTAAGAAGGGTACTATATATTTATGTATACATATATTTTTTCTTATAGATAAGCTTTTAATCTCTCTTGCTGAAAAATTGCTAGTATGAAGACTGTCCTTGTAGTAGATGTACCTGTCTACCGGAGTGTCATCAAGCACGTCTGTATGGATGTGAAATAGTACCTATTTGTATGGATGCTTTTGAAAAAAGGAGCCCAGTAAGCTTGTGAGGACACATCAGATAGCAAATGCTCCTGGTTGTCAACAGAAACCTGGAGATCACTGTGTGAGATACAAAAATTTAGAAGGACTCCTGTGTTTAAGACACCATATAATACTGTAGGATGCAAAGGTGAGCAATTTAGTAATGCAGGATAGGTGGAGAAAAAGTGAAGATTTTTCACTAAGATTTTGAGGGTTGTGACCTTTTCTTCCTCATTCCCCCATTCTTTCCCTTTAAAGGGCTCCCTTTTAGAAAATCAGAGAAAATACCAGGGAGCCAATGGTCAGTTCTAGCGATGCAATGGGAGTTTCCTTAACCAGTAAAACATTCACTGCATTTTTGGGTGATAGGTAAATATATCAGATTTGTCAAAACAGCATCCATCTTGTGGTAAA
Source organism: Pterocles orientalis (assembly GCA_011057875.1). NCBI lineage: Eukaryota > Metazoa > Chordata > Aves > Pterocliformes > Pteroclidae > Pterocles > Pterocles orientalis. The sequence goes on along the minus strand of WKFP01015267.1, from coordinate 550,463 downwards.
ATTTGCCTTTTTTCTTTTAATTCCTCAGTTCCAATTCTGAAACTACAACAAGGCAGAGAACACAAGAAAAGGAAGTATCCTATATAAAAACACTATACTTAAACAGATACCAACCCAAGCAGATTTGTCAAAATGCTTATTTTGGCTTAACAGTGGCTTAGATCAGTGACTTTACATCAGCTAGTATGAGTTTTAAGTGAACTCTGAGTGCCTCCACAACTTTCTGCAATGATTTAATTATCTGTTTCAAAGCTGAGAATTATTTCATTAGTGTAAATTTATGTGGCAGAATAACCCTGGAGGGTGTTCTGTATCATCTGCAATTGCGTATTTGGAGATTATCACACACACTTTCAAGGATACTTTGCCTGGGGCTTAAGTTAGTTATATGTGGCTCATCTTTATCCTTGTACCTCATGCTCATCTCACAGGCTCATTTCCTGTCATGTCTTGCTTAAACAACGACTACTTACAGAGAAAGAGGATGGTGCAGTGATCAAGATGTTAATACTTGGATCAAGCACAATGCATTGGCGGTAACAAGCCTTTGTAAGAATTTAATATCCTTACAAAATGTGTTTCTAAAATTGATGGAAGCACTTTCCATGTATACAGACACACACTGTCCATGGAAATAACAAAGATGAAAAACCAATATGCATTACGTTATGAATGACAAGCTACTAATAAAGTTAAATATTTCCCCCATCTCTTGTGATGTAGCTTTTATGATGAAGATCATAATGTTTATTGGTTTGCAACTTAGCCACAAAATACTTTTAAAATTAAATACTGCATATGCAGTTGCAGTTTTGGTTTGATTTATATTTTCTCTAACATGGTTTGAGACCCATGTTACTGAAATTAACTTAAAGCAAAAAATTTAGAACAGCTAAATGCTTCTTCTGGTAAAGTTTTTAAGGATGTAAATGGGTGAACAAATATTATATTTACAGTACGCAGGGCTTCTAACATGATACGGTATCTTCCATTAAGATAAACAGCTAATTTAAGTCACACAAGTTACTTTATAGTTCTGTGCCTCTTTTTTCTTATGTTTAGTCATTTTTTGCTTGCTGATGGCCTAAGAAAATATGGGACAAGGTAATTCTTTTTAAGGGATGAAAAATTAAACAGAGCAGGTTGCAGGTAAGCCTTAGGGCAGCATTTCTCAAATCTACTTCCCCTCACAAAGAGATGAAGGAGATTTTCATCCCTGTTTCCAGAAGTTTAGTCAGCTTCACGTCAGTAACTTCTACGGTATAGAGCTCTTCAGTGATGGCTAAATTGTTAGAAAGCTGGAAGCAGTGCGCACTTAGCAATCAGAACACAAGTAGAGTGGCTTAAATATACCAAGTAAATAAAGAAGGCACTTCAACTGAGGGAGGTAAATCAAAAACGCTGTTCAGCCTGGATCCATCTTTGCTCCTAATCTTCAGCTAGTATCACCATCACCCATATACCTACACCATGGTCTGCATGTTTTCCTCCTTTGAAGGGGTAGGTCCCATTTTACAAGGCAATGGTGTATGCATCTTCATCTGTAAACCACTCTGCCTGGCTTTGTTCAGAGCCCACAAGCAGCCAGTAAAATGACAGCAGTGTTACTGCCCACTATTTTAAAACCTTAGCAGTGTCACATTCATAGTCAGACCCTTGTTGATTACTATACAGATACGTAGCTCTGACACATTTATCGAGCATCCAAACTGACCCCAGTTTTCCTGATGAGTCTGATCTAAAGTGACTTCCAGTCTTCACCTTTTCTTAAGTAATACTTCACTCTTAGGCAATACCTCCAAAGTATTTACTGGCTTTACTCAAAAAACTGTTATAAACTCCAGTTTGAAATCTATAGAACAAGAAAGCCAAAGTAATTGTTTAAAGGGTGACAAATTTTAATAACTACGAAGAGTATTCACAAATTACTGAGCTGAAAGATGTATTCTCATTTTCTGTTTCTTTTTAACAAAAATTATAGAGGATTAAGATTTAGAAACTATAATCAGCCTTATGGAACCGTTTTAGATTAATGTAGCACAAAATGACACTTCCATTTCCAATGAAAACATTTCAGAAGTGCATCAAGGCAATGAACAGGGCAGTAATCATTAGTATCATGCACTGAACTTCATCCCAGAAACAAAGTGTGATTATCCCATGATAATCACTCTGTGTGTTTCACCTATTTGCTTATTGAAGTAATTAGAATTGTGTTAAGGGTGTATTTTGATCACTGAAATCCATCAGAAGCATATGGAACTAATACAGGGAAAGCACTACTGAAAAGTGGTTGGTAGGATGATGAGCTGTCGGATCCAATTTGTGCAAGTTTAATTAATTGCACCATTTGGACTTTAAACTTCATAGCAATTTTTCAATCCTGTATAAAATATGGATCAACAAAAGGCGGAAGTCCATAATTAGCATAATCCAGAGAAATATAAAGGTCCTGATCCAATCTTCATTTATGTCAGTGTCAAAAATCACTTTTCCCACAATAAAATTAGGATGAGGCACAAGGTCATTAGAAAGGTATAAATATCACCTAATAATGGGAAGACTTTAAGAAAGAAAACAAAAGAGAATGAAAGACCATTTTGATTGCTCAGACAGTACAGTCTTCCCTGTTGATCAATATCTGAAAACTGTTCAGTTTGCAGCAACTTGAAGTTTCCATAGCTCAAACTCAGCCATGAACAACTATTATGAGTCAATTAAAAATTTATCTCTACAGATAAATGCCACAATGTACATCAGATTTCATAGCAAAATACCAGAGCTGAATGAGCCCTTTGGACTTTAAAGGCAGAGAGACTTCAGTTTACAGCATTCCATACTGCTGCTGTTTTATTTCAGAAACCATACTTGTAACAGTAGATGGAAATTTTAGAGTACAGGTGAAATTATGCATTCCTATTTGTTCTGTGGTGAGGACTAATGCATGTAAGCATCTGTGTTTCTAATATGGATGTTGATAACCAATGTTAATAGGCTGAACTGACAGCAAAAAGAAGACTCAACACTGATGACACATATTAGTAGGAATGCTATTATAATATTAAAATTTAATGTTTGCACCTTGTAATATTGCAAGATACTGGAATGAATTTCTGTATCAATTGAGTTGTTCAATTTACCTAGAGCCTTAAAGCCTTTAGAAATCTGAAGTGCTCAGAGATGACTCTGACATTTACTGTATTACAAATAGGTCTGATTCTCAAGATCCACATCCATTAAATGCTTGAATGAACTCAGTATTTATTATTATTTCATCTCATTAAAACAGCTAAAAGGTTGGGAAAAGGCATAATGTAAAGAAAGGTCAAGTGGTAATCACATGTGAAATGCTGTTACATGTGTAAGTATAATAATTCTTTAGACTTTATGCTCCCTGGAGAGGAAGTTGTTCAAAACTGTTCACCTAAAAATGTTTATTTTGTGCTAAATATAGCCCAGTGTTGTCTTTTCCTTTTTGTTTCCATTTGACAGCTTCTTGTTTGTAGCTCACAGAATTCTGTTGACATAAGGAATAAGAACAGCCTACCTGCTCCCACCAGGGACCCCGCAATTCCCCTGAGATGCTCAGATGTCTGTCCAGCTGCTGAGGTTGTGTTTGTGATCAGGTGCCTCAGCAGTGCAACAAGGCCCAGCTGCAGCACCCAGCAAAGATGCAAATGTAAAAGCAAAAGGACATTATGGAAAATGCTTAGTAATCACTCTGAGCAGATAATTCCAGCAGAGGTTTGCTGAAAGGTTAAGACAGACTCAGAGACTGATGAAAAAAGACTACCTGTTAGGTTGTTGAAATAGCAATTTATTGCCTGACAGGCATCAAAATATGCAGTGACAATATATTCCACGTACAAAGGAACTGTTTCAAATACTTGGGTTTTAAAATTTTTTTTCCCATATCCCTTCAAGCATTTTATCTGGAAGCTATTAATGACAAAAGGCTATATTTTAACCAGATGAGGCTCTTGTTAACCTGACCTGGGGGTGATAAGACAATGAGGAATGCAAGTATTAGAGGGCTTAGACTTTCATCACATGGAAGGTCTTGAGGGCTTTTCTTTGGTGGGCTCCTGAAATCTTATAAAACCCACAAAATCTACCTTTCAAAATCTGACCATTTTGTAATGAGAAGACAAAGCTCTGAGTTGTGACAGATGATTGTAGAGATCCCAAATCTCTCCACTCACTTTATTTTTTGATTTGAGCTGTCTTTATCTTTTTCTTTCTAAAAAAAAATAAACAGTGCTGCGTTTGATGTTCTTGTGTAGAGCTTCAGAGTGCAGGATAAAAATGGCACCTGGCTAGATGGAAGCTGAGGCTCTGTCTGCTAGCACAGCATGCAGCACCTGAAATTGTCAAATTACCTTTTGGTCATTGTCAAACTATAATTCAGAGAAAAAGAGTGGTTTAATCATTTACTCGCATGGAATACCTTATTAAAATAGACTTAGATAAAGCAGTCACCCTTTTCTCTTGACCATTTATTTTTTCAGGTATTCAGCTGGCAAAGTGGGAATAAGCCAGGTAGCTCCCATTATTGATCTCAGGCAGTAGCACCAAGATGCAACATTATGCAAAGACTGCAACTGCATATTTCATTTACAGTTTTTAATAAAAACACAGACTTTTTAATAAATAAATCACTGGGTTACGGTTGGTCTTCAGCCTTTGCAAAAGGGATTATGGAGCATGTATGTGGGTGGGGTGGGGGAAAGGCTTCAAAGCAATTTCCCCTCCCTTCTGTCTTTGTGGACTGACCAGCCAACAAATTAGCTGTAGGCAGAAGCACTGACAGAGGCTAAGTGGCATCAGCCCTACAAGGAGATGACAACAGCTGAGGGAAAGGCTCCACACTTCTTCCTCCTGTTTCATTACCCCTCAGCTGGTCAACGGCCACACAAAAAATCCCCACATACAGAACTGCATCTTCTCTCTCCATGGTTTGGCTTTTACTATGGCACTTGCTCCCCCTCCCACCCTTTTACTGTGGCCCCACTACACTCCTCTTCCCTCCAGACTTTGTCCTTGCTCAAATGGATGGACCCTTCTTTCCAAAACAACTAAAGAGCTCAAACAGCTTCTACATGAAGAAAAAAAAAAACCAACAACGCATAAACCCCAGTTTCCAAAATCAGGTAATTTCAATGAAACACAAAAATACCATCCCACAACTAATCAGTCTAATGAAAAGTTGCTGTGACAGTTTTGTTTTATCTGCCATAAAACCAAGACTATTTATAAAGAACGAAAGACCAGGTTATGACTTTCACACTTTACCTTGGAAAGCTGCTGCCTTCAGCTTCTGCATGCCATTCACCAAGTGCTCCGTCTGTCCCAAGATCTCCTTCCTTTTCTTCTCTAGGACGATCTTATAATGCATGATTTGCTCTAGCAAACTCTTTGGAGTGGTGTAATTGTATTGCTTCTGATTACGATTGTATTTGGCACTCAGCATATTCACACTGGTGTGGGCATAATCCATGAAATCACAAATGGAGTCCTGGATGAGTGACTGAACATACCCAAGGAAAATAAGATCAATTGTAAACACAGGAGCAAAGAAATATTTCCAAAATTAAGTTACAGTTCTAAGGATGACTTGTTCACAAAACTACTCTTCAGTCTACCCCAAACATAATTGTGTCAGCATGTAAAAAAAAAGCAAAATGAGCCTTTACCAACTTTTTTGCATATAAATGAATTAATTCCGTGCTGGCATTAATTAAGTCTTCATCACCACAGAAACTCAGTGCTTCAACGTATTTTCACTTTTTAAAATAAATACTCCTAAAAACTGAAAACAGATATTAAATCAGTCACTATACTGCTATATGCAGAGTTAATACTATATGGATTTTCTATTTCACCTCTGGAAATCCTGTTTAAGAAAAATCCTGTATAGGTTAAAGAAATACCATAGACTGGTTACTCTGAACACACTGATCCCCACATACCTCATATATCATCAAATTCCTATTTGGAGTGCATTTATGCCATTAACTTCAGATTGAACAGAACTGGACTTCACAATTTAGATTTCTGAAATTGTACAAGTCCCTGCTTATTTGTGCTTGTCAAAGTCAGTGATAAACTAACATAAACTGTTACAAGGGTAGGATTAGACTACTGAGGAGTGCTTCTGAAAGCCGAATCTCTACATACCATAACACGTCAGAAAAATCAGCAACATTTCTGTGCTGAAGAGACCTTTCATCTGTTTCAAGGGGTATTTGACCAGAAAAGTAGTTGCGAGTTAATGGAGCTCAGAGTGACTCCGAGCTGTGACAGTTGACGCTCTTCCTTACATGCCCCTCGGGCATCAAACCGCAAAGTGCACCTCCAACTCCAAGCAAATCTCAGCATGCTGCAGAAGGGACCTCAAACTGGTCCCAGTGGGGCTGTGCTGGGTGCTACACAGCACCACACGGGGCTTCTCTCTCATCACAGGGAGGAAAAGGCAGCTGTGAGACTGGAAAACTCTTTTCTCTTACTAGATGATAACCAAAACAAGCTAGGCATATATAAAACAGCTCCGGAGGGTAATTTAGTAATGTATTTCTGAGCAAAATGCAGAGCCAAAATGCCTATCTTTATTCACCTCTCACAGCAAGAAGAGAGGTAGCTCCAGGACTAAATGTCAAAGGTTCTTTTTCTAAATTTTTTGAAAACTGAACTAGCAAATGCAACATACTATTACAGTACTTTGAATTTTACCCCAGCATAAAGGTGAAATAAGAAACCCACAAAATTAGTTTCTGTCTGTTCTAAAAGACCCTATTTATCTGTACTACTAGACGTCCTGGTTTCATCTAGGACTTTCTTCATAGTATCTAGTGAGAGACTGTATTTTGGATTTGTGCTGAGGAGAAGGCTGAGAACATGCTGATGTTTATAGTTGCTTCCAGAACAGTCAAGGACTTTTCAGCCTCTCTGCTGTGCCAGTGTCTGCAGGTGCAGAGAAGCTGTGAGGGAGCACAGCCCCAGTTGCTAGCCTGGGATTTGATCTTAAGTTTAGGATTGAGACCCAAATTGGCCAATGGTATATTCCATATCATGCACATTATGCACCGTATATAGATGAGGATCTGTCCAGAAGTTCACTCTCTCTCAGGGTCATCTCACTCTGTCTCTGGGTTGTCTCTCATTCAAGAAAGGTCATTCCCCATTCTCTCTGTCAGCTCTCAGACTCTCAGGCTCTTATATCTTTTCTGGGATTGCGGTTTCGGAACTCTCCCTGCTCTGGGATTGTTAGCCAGTAATGGGGTGAGCACTATCACTGTGTATCACTCATTTGTATATTTGTATATATTGCTATTATTATTATAATTATTATTTTAGTTTTTAGTGCAGTTTAGTTACTAAATTGTTCTTTTCTCAACCCACAAGTCTCTTTTCCTTTTAACCCCTTGTCGTGGGTTAAGCTTAACCCACGACACCCCTTTAACCTTGTTCCCCATCTTCGGGAGGGGGGAGGGTGAGTGAGCAGCAGTATCGCGTTTGATGCTAGCTGTATTTAAACCACGACACTAGAATATATGCATATACATAACTAAGCAAGAGTACTGTATGCAAAATTAATAGGGAAATCCTAAGAAAACCCATTTAACACCATCACTGTAACTAACTTCCATTTTGTCCTCTATGACTTCTAGCATCTTAAACTTTATGATTTGTGGAGTCACATCTCCCTCATTTTGATGATTATTTATTGCATTCTGTACAAGATGAACCCAGTTCAATTAATCAAGGGAAGCCTAAAAATCAATTAATATCAATTAAATGAGCTACACCAACTCTTAGGAAAGTCACACATAATTTACCAAAGCATTGTCAATAATGCTTAGGGAACTTTGGGAAAATTGCTCATGAGTGGCTGTTGATGCGGTTAAATGTTTTAAGCCTACATCATTAATATTACAATCAGGTTGATGCAGAAAGACTTGCCATTTTTCTCAGTAAGAAATCTCATTATTTTCTTGTGACTTTTAAAAGCTAGTTTAGAAGAATACTTATTTCACCTCTTATTACAAAAACAGAAATTAAAACAAGGACTAAATAAAGAATGATTTGCATCTAGGGAAGGCAGAAATAAATTGCTTTACAAATAAAAAATATCAGAACATAATTAGTTGAGGCAAAGCTAACATAAATTCATCTGAAAAAAAAATTGTTTGTAAAAGCAAGGCCAGTCAGCAGGAATGGACATTTTATGTAGATTTTAGCAATGTTTGGCTTCCAACCAAAATGTGTTTCAGGCTTTTTCTCCTTTTTTCATTGTTTGTGATACACATGCACCCTGCAGTACAGCTCTTCCTAGTGAAAGACAACCTCCTTACACATGATCCTTATGAGAGGTCTCTACTCGGCAGCCCTGAAAAGCCCTCTAACAACAGTTTCATTTGTAAATCAGTGAGGGAAGAAGTGGGTTCCGGTAGAGCTGGAAGTGGCCTGAGATAACTTGGGGAAAAATAACTGTTGTTATCAAGCTTAACAAAATGGCACAGCATGGGAGACACGCTAAGCCAGAGAGCAGCTGGTTGTAATTCACACTGGTTTTCAGAAAACACTAATCGTTCCCGAACAGACCTCTTTGAGGACCGGTCTTCCCTGCATTTTCAATTTGTCACTTTCTCTTATGATAAGGTCAGCGGTGACAGCACTTCCTGACATTAACAGCTGTGGCTTTTAAAAGGGTCATTGTGGAACTACTAATTGCAGTAATTTCATTAGCATAAATTATTTATTCTGCCATTCATTTATCTCCAGGTTGTTTTTTTTTTTTAATACTACATTGTACTTTTCAATATATACCCATTCAGGGTTGTAGGCAAAGGAAATTATTATTGCTAATTTAGCCTTCGTTATTAAAAAAAAAAAGGCAAACAAAAAAGAGTTGATAGAGTAGCAAAATCTGATTTAACTGCCGTTCACCAGAAAGCGTAAAGTAGCTTGAAGCCAATAATGAAGATTAGGCTGGTACAAATCAGAACCATTCAATAGTCCTAAAAACGACTGAGCAGTAAGCCTATATACAATCTGAAAGGAAATATAAGGCTAAAATCTGTTCATTCTCATGCAGTCTCTGTATTCTAGACCTCAGCTAACTGACTTTTAAGCAAGTAAAAAACAAACAAACAAAAAACAACCAAAAGACCCAACAGTGCAAATACAGGTTAGGAGTAGAGTTTAGACAGGGGTTTTGTCCTTTTATTTTCCTCAGGATGTAAATTATTCATTACCAAATTGATAAATCTTAGCTCTTTGCAGTTAAGTTGAGCTAGCTGAAACACACCAAGCAAAGAGTAAAAAAAGACCAATATTACTGAACTTGAATGCATCCCACAGGCAATTACCAAGCTAAGAATAAAACCAAGCCAGTCTGAGTCTGAAGGAAGAGGTAACTGGGAAGTAAGTGTGAGGAGGAGTGGGAAGTGAAAGAGGAAAGGGGAGAAAGCAAAAAGTTACTTCAGGCTTCTTCCTTGCCATACAACATATTGTAATTTATTGTACTCCAAAGTATTTTAAGAATATAATGAATTTATCCTTGGTATGCTTAACAGCGTGAGCTGTTTGGTGCTAAGCACCAGAGGAGCACATACAAGACAGTAACAGCAAAATACTCAGAGATGGCAGAGATGTACATTGCTGTTATTTTCAAAGGGACGGATTAAACAATCCTGACTCTTTTATTCTGTACTCAGTGCTGACATGTGAAGCCAGCTGATAGTAAGGAACAGAGACTGTGTCATGTTAAATTTGCAAACAGAGACATTATTTCAAAATACTGTAGATCATGTTTTACACTAAATGAGCTGCTTTTGTAAGGTCATTAAGCTCAGTATATGGATTTCAGAATCACTGCACAGAGTTCTTTGCTTCTGCTCTTTTTAATGTAAGTTTAGCCATTTTTGTGCTGAAACAGAAGAGGGCTCTTTTCCTTTCTTTTCTCCCAAGAAATCAAAGACATCCAAAATGATTAAGTTTCTGATACTCTCCATTTCTCTCCAAATATCTCTGAACTCACTGTCTCTTGTCCTTAACCTGCACATTGTCCAATGTCCTTCTGAGTGAAAAGGGGCTCATGCAACTTAGTTTCAACAGGCACCACAATTAAGGAGGACCATTTGTTCCTTCTCTTCAGATACTTTCATACAGGGCAGAAACATCTGTTTCACAGCATCCTTCATAGCACATACTGATGCTGCAGCTCACCATCTCTCTGCTGAGCTTAATCTGCCCCCCTCATTCCCTGGATAAACTGTATCTTCCAGAAAATTACCTAGACTTGTTTTGAAGATAAAGAGATGGAGAATCTAAGACTTAGTTAGCTACTCCCGCAATCACCATGAATTTTTTATTGTTTTCTCTTATGATTTAAACCTTGAAATTTTCTTTTTTTTTTTTTGTTAAAAAGACATAGCTATGATGTAGTATTTGTATTGAACTTTTAAGAGGAAAAAAAACTAAACTATCATTAGCTTAACTTCAAGATACCCTAATTAAAAAAATCTGCAATACTGTTATACAGTGATGAACAAAAAAAATCTAGCAATTACTATTGTTGGAGGTTTTTTTTTTAAAACACTGAAACAGAACAATTAGCTGCTAAGTGTCAATTACGGAAAGATAATAACTCAGTAACAGTTCTTGCATTGCTTATCACAAGGGACAAGTATGTTTCAGAAGTCCCGGCATGCATGAGCCCTGGCTAACAAGAATTCCCTACTCAGAACAAAAAAAAAAAAAAAAAAAACAAACATAAAAGGTGTGTAAAAAAATTTACAGGATTTGATTTCACATATACTTTTCCGTGACTGCCAAATTGCAAGCCTAAGACACCCTGCCACTTTGCCAAACTGGGGTGCCACTCTCGGTCACTAGACTTCAGAGAAAAGATAATAGCTTACCAACATTTTCAAGCAAAACTAACGATACTTGAGAAGGCTTCTGTCTGCAATTCTGATGATTATCACATCAACCTCTAAATCAGCAGAACAAAATCTACAGTCCCTATGAAAGATCCATATGATTATCTTTGTAATTTAAGCTCTTTTTTAATCCTCTTGGAGAAAAACTTCTACAATAGACTGCTTTGTCACGAATGCCTTCTCTTATATAGCTCCTGCTTGAGAACGTGCAAAGTGAAAAACAATGATACTGAAATCCTAGTCCAACTCAATGAGAAGAAAAGGTTCCATGTTAAATGATTTGACACTGCAGATAATAGAAACTGCTTTAACAAAACTAAGCTCTGCCAGCATGGGCCTCTGTCTCTTTCTGGAAATCACAGATATTATACATGACCAAAATGACTGTACATGTTGAAGAAAGATTATAATGACAAGGAGCAACAATGAAGTCTGTGCCTCACATTTTCAGCAAAATCTTAACTTCATCTTATGAAAACTGTCTGGTTTTCATCCACACAGGAAAACAGACCAAACATAGTTAATTAGATTTCAGAAACAGAAATAGATTTTTGGGCCATGATACTAAGATATTGCCCAACATAAGAAAAAACAAACTATATTAAACTGAGATAAGGTAATAATACATATGGGGAAAAAATCTATGGATAAATTATAAATACATGATGACATTCATAAGTCTGGGCTGGTTTAGATTTAAAAATGTACAAGGATAGGCAGCAAAGCAACTTCAAGTCTGCCATACCGTGGCATCATTTAATATATGCTTAAGGTATTACTTATCCTTGTTTTGAATTAATTTTAAAGCATTTTCCCTTTCTTGGAAACAAAAGATGAATATTACTTTTCTTATAAAGGTCTGTTTACATAATTAACTAATTAAAAGATAAGTCAGACTGTCTACAGCACTACAGATTATCTTTCCAACTTCAGAGAATAAATGGTGTTAATTTCTGTGCACTGCAAAAAAGGTTGAATCTCTGTTTAAAAAAAAAAAACCAAAACGGAGGTCAGCTTTAACACTGCCCCACAATCTACTCTTCTACAGTGTCACCAGTAAAGTACCTTTAGCAGGACTATTGCTGCATGGTACCCTTGCATAAGCCTTCCGTTAAGAGTGTTATGAGTTTGCATTGCAGCCACTTCTGAACAGTAAAAAGCAACAACTTCATGCAAACATTGGTAGCATTGTTATGAATTACTTACTCCCTTTATAGATATTCTGCTTACACATGCTGCAGAAGCAGGTTCATAGAAGCATGAATTTCATTGTAACTTTCTAGGAACTCCTCAAATATATTCTTCAGGGGTTCCCACCTTTTCACTGGCTTCTAGCAAGGGTCTGCTCTGCTGTTTGCAAAATGGCACGAGATGAGTGGAGATTGCAGCAACACTTGGCCTTCCACATTCTACTATGTAGTGAGAGAAAAATAATAGTTAAAAAATGACCCAAACACAGCACATGAAAAGTGTTTTTGTGAAAAAGCAGTCCATTAGTGTAGTGATTGACATATGGATGCACAGTGAGTACACTGAAAGACTAAATGTAGGTGCAAGTATGGGCTCAAAGCATTCACACAGTGCCTCCAAACAGCCAGACTCCAAACAACTACTAGTAAAGCTGTCTATGTTTTTAATTGTTCATGTCTGAACTATTTAAAAGTAAGGAACAATAATTTATTTGTGACAAGAAGTCACTGCTCAATCTAGATTCAAACACTCCCAAATAGTTTAAATTTTCCATTTTGGTATCCTCATTCCAATCCTTATTCTTTCTACTCTTTTTTTAACTGGCAAATAGAAGTTAGAAAGGAAAGGGGAAAAAGGAAAAAAAAAAAAAAGGCTTTCCTGAGATATCTAAAATGGAGCAAGTGAAACAACTTAGCAACACACCAGCACTAGAGATGAAAGGAGGAGAGGATACCACCTCCCATAAGTTTTTGACAGAGAGGGGATGGCAGACTGCAGCTAAGATTCCCTCTGTTCTTCAGGGTGGTCCTTTTCCACCCTGCCCCTCTCATTCTTTCAAATATCTTAACTCCAGAACTCTCTTGTCCCCCCACTCCCTTTACTAACTTTACTTTTTTTTCTGTGATTATTCTACCTACATCTCCCTTTTACTCCTCCTCAGACTCTTCGCTGTACACCTCTCTACCTTTCTAGTTCAGTTTTGCTTCTTTTCCGCTTCTTTTCATTGAGCTCCCCTCCTCTCCTCCCATAACACTGTCATAGTTTCTCTTTTATTTCAATGCCTCTGTTCTGGGTTCACTTTCCCCATCACTTTCAAATCCTTCCCCTGTCTCTTCCTGCATTCTGCTCTCTTGTCTGTTGGTCTTCTCATCAGCTGCACACACAGACATGACTCAAGCACCCAGAACTGCTTCATGGCTGTTGATGACGCAGAAACCTTAACTCACTGTCAATACAGTGTCACATTATTTTGTCAGTTGCTGTTTATTTCACTTGCTGGGAACTGAACAGGAAAGGTATTTACCAGGAGCAGTTAACATCGAAGTGAAAAAGAGACTCATCAAGAGTTGTCTGAATCAGTGAAAACTTTCCTAAATATCTAAAAAAATAATTATATAGGAATATAATACTTAAACTGAAAAAAGTTTAAAAACACCTGCAAAACAGTTTCAATATAAAAAGCCTAAATTCTGATGACCATATGTATATTCAAAGGTGAAAAATACGATTATTTAAGGACCTGAAAAAATAACATATTCAGTCAAAACAAATTCTATTCTCTTTTCTCCATGTAACCCTAGCAGTTTCTTTCAAATAAATGGGAACCTGCAAGTTAGTATCACACTTAAAGTTAACGACTACCACACCCCCATAGTTCACCAGACAAGAAATAACTGTCCTAGTAACACTTTAAATCTCTTTATGAGCTGTTAAAATAAAGCAGAAGATGCTGATGGAAAATGCAAATAACAAGTATTTGCAAACATTTCTCTTTCCCTTGCAGTCCTACAGGAGGCACCCGTACGCCGCTGGAGCGCGGGTACCAGCCAGCGCCGGAGCCCCCCTCACACCCCGCGGCCGGCCGGGGCTGCTCCCCTCCCGTCCCGCGCAGCCGGGCATGCCCGCGGCCCCTCTGCCCCGCACAATCCCCAGGGAGGGGCAGAGCCCGCGGGGTACCCTGGAAGCAGCCCCAGGCACCCCTGCAGATTTCCCCAGCTCCTTCATTTCCTGACAACTGTGTTTTGTAAAGCCAGAAGGCTTTTCCTCGGGCATTCCTGAAATCCTCAGTCTCTGGTGATTATAAATCCCCTATACAAATAGATGGTCCCAGATATAATACAGCACTCCAGAATGAAACTACTGCAACTGCAATAGCTGAAAGAAATTAAATCTTTTCTAGGTCTATGCGAATTACTCCACCAGCAAATACCTGACCAGTCTCACCGCCAGCATGACAGTGTTGTCCGGTGCTAGGCAACAACAGAGGCAGTTTGTTAAAACTCTTAGAAGAATATTCCTTTTGCCTGAAGGGAAACTCACTAATGCACTATTTTATTTTTTTTTTCTGAAAAGAAACAAGTCACACTCCAGATCAATCAGGAACAAAAAGAGAATAATTGCCCAGATATTAAATCTCCAAAGGTGTTTGCCATGTGGTTATAGAGGAAATTTTCACCCGCTTAGTAGTTGAACAGAAGGAAAACTCTTCTCTTAGCCTGGCCTGTTCACTGCAATATTTCAGCCTCATTTGCTACAGCACTAGTGAATATATTTATCTGTATTGAAAAGTAAATTCTGTATCTATAAGATCCTAACCTAGAATGGAAAGATTTTGCAAAGACAGCACTACAAATTACATGCCTCTCTTCCTTTCCTGTCACCTCTCTGTTCTAGCCAGCTCTCTAAAGTCTGCTGAAGGAACTGGGCAGGGGCAGTGACATGCCATAAAAATTCAGCTTTTAGCAGGGGTGAGCTTGAACAACACTGAAGGCAACAAGTATGCAAAAAGGAGTAAAAAGAGCATTGTTTTTTTCAGCTTATTCAGTTACTGATCTTTCAATGATCTCCATTGCTTCCTTAGAAGACTGATGAGCTTGAAACTCTGTACCTCGACCCCCTTGGCTTCCTCAATGAGCCTCCTGCCGATGGAGTGCAAGGCCTCCTGCTGCCGCTCCTGGAACCAGTCAATAGCGGTCAGTTAACTATGGCTCGGAACTTCCGAGCTTGTGCTCGCAGTGGGCATCAGCAGGACAGAAACAACGATCTGCAGCAAGGAGGGAGAGAAAAGAGAGAAAGGAATCACACGGCAAGTTGAGGCAATCAACGAAAGGCATGCAATGAACGATGGCCCAGCGCCGGCGCCAGAGCTGAGGCTCCAAACCAAACTTGGCAGCTAATAAACTTCATTAGATACCTCAGGCAAACAGACGTCAATCCCTTTCCACTGTACACACACAGCATACTTGCAGCTTCCTTCCCCTCTCTCCACATTGGTATCAGTTACTGGGCTCAATAGCTGTAAATAATAATGCAGCCACAGGGACTGGCTGGCACACAGACAGCCAGAAGGCACACGTTGAGCTGGTCACAGTGACACAAACCCAGTTCTTGAGTAGCTGAATCTATCCAAGCCACTTTCTGTCACTTTGATATGCACTGCAACCCTGTTAAAAAAATGGGAAGAAAAGGAGATCTGGATCTCGGTTTGTATGTGAAGTTTTAGGGACTATTCTTCACAAAAGTGGAATGGGATGTCCAAACAAAGGTAGGCTAAAGTACTCAGAGAAATATCTGTGATTGGCTGTTAATATCAGCAGGCCTACCCAAAGCAACTCATATTTGGGAAGGAATGGTTGTTCTAGTTTTTCAGTTTTAACTGTAGACCTGCTTACTGCAGCTAGCATGTGTTTTGGCCATTGTGTTTGCTTTTGGATAATTAGCAAAATGACAGACATCAGGCTGTTAGGACTAGAGTCTCCCCTGTACAGTTCCTGTGAAATGAACTATTCTTGCTGTTCAGGGCTTCTCAAACCACACGGCATCAATGAAAATATGCACATGGTATCAGAACTGAATATAATTTCTCCAACAGTCACAAGAGCCAGCACAGAGCCCAGTCAGGCATGCTAGGGAAGTGACAGGTTTATTCTACTCATGGAATAATTGGGAATTGACGATACTTATTAAGACAAAACTGGATGAAAAGGAAGAGGAACAAAGTTGAAAGAGAATAAGGAAAAAAGGACTGAAGAAAGGAGGAGGTTGACCTGGGGCAATACTTTACTGGGTTTTAAAGCAGTCAGAGAAGAGAGAGAAAGTGACAAGTAAATAGTAACAGGGGGGAAAGTTTCTATGGAATCTGGAAAAAGATACACAGAAAATGGAAAAGACTTGCCACTATCTCATAGTTTCTAAAAATATATCTCTACACTAGAAAACACAAGGCAACAATTTCTGCAATTAACCTTTTGTTATGAGAAAAGATGAATAAGTTTCAGTAGAACTAAATCAAAACAAGAAAATCTTTTACCAGATTTTACCAGGACTAGAAAATCCTCTCAAAGACAGACTGTTTCCTGGGACATTTATGCACTTTGCAAAACTTGGATTTGATGCTGAGCCACAGGGTGTATCCTTTTTCATTCCCACTCCTTGTAGCAAAATCAGTTAAGAATTGGCCTCTGGTCACAAGCGCTGTTCAGTCTGCATCTCACAAACACTTCTTTCTCATGGCTGCACAAACCACATGGGATTTTGAAATTATTGAAGGCTTCAGATCAATGACAAGATTTTTAGAAGGGTGTGATATGGTCAAGTGTAACAGCAAGAAGAGCACAAGTGGTCTCTTCTGTTGGGAGCCATGGTGGAAACAGAGAAGGTGAAGGGTAGAAGTGAGAAACAAAAGGGAAAAAAAAAAAAAAAGACAGACATGAAAAAGGGCAAGAGGAAGAAGCAAGGAAGGCAAATAGAAGAAACGATAGTCTCCCATGTTGTGACAGACAGGAAGAGAAATTATGTAGACAAAAACACTAAATCGTTTGTGGGGCATAAAATAGAGAAGAATTCACTGAAATATTTACTCGTGAGTGAACAATAAATATTCAAGCAACTAGACCCCCAAGCCCATACATTAGACTGCACCGTGGATTAACTGTGTGTTCCACCATTTTTTAATTCGCTTACTACTTTATATTTCTAAGTGTAGGGTATTCACTAGTATCTATTTAATTTCCAACATATTTACCAGTTTCCCAGAGCTACAAGATCTCACGGTCCATTTTTTCCTCTATCTTGTGGAATGGGATGTAGAGAACTGTTTCACTTCAAAGCAGAGTTTTGAATTGCTGTAGTTATTCTGGTCCCCCTACGGATCTGGTTTACTGTCAAACAGAGAAAAATACCTCTCTTACATGAACCTGAAATTCTTCTAACCACAGGCAATTTGCACATACGTCTAGGAAGTACTTGAGAACATGTCAGCAAGAGAAAGTACTGGATTTAAATCACTTGTGACCTTTGACTCCCACAATAATTACAAACAGCATGTTTTCATATTTGCAAGAAGGTAATGTTCTCCTCCATCTTCAAGAATTTAGTCAGAAATGTAAACACTCATGCAAAACCACAATGGAGTCCAGGTTGCCCAGAGATGTCACAGACAGGCCGATCAGCAAGTTCGTCTGAAGTACAGAAAAAAATGTCATCTACTCTGAATGTGTTCAGCATGAAGAGGCAAATGGCGGAAGAGTCCCTGTAGAAATCCATTCTAGACAAACGATGAAAACTACACTACAAGTGTACAAAGGCCACAGAAAGACCCTCTCGTTCATATCACCTCATTCTCTGATAAAATTTTATGTTCAGTTACAATATCAGAGGTATAATGAGCAATGCTGACCCTTGGGGCACCTCATTTTCTCTTCTCTAAATCCTCTAGCAGCCACCTTCTCTGATCTGCATACCATCCCTGCTATGGTAGCAGCAATCACAGAGAGCCTAGAGATATCTGTCTGTGCTTTGACGTGTTTCTCACAAGTGTCCTTGCTATAGCAGTGGTGCCAAACTGAATCTATCACGCCTCCAAAGCTGCAAACCATACACAGTCTTCCTAGAAGTTATATCTTCTGCACCCTCCTACACTGCTCGCATTGCTCATATTTGGACTTAACTCTCTAAGCACTGTACTGCAAGAACAGTACAAATCAAAGTCTTGAGCCATTTGCCAAACAAAACAGAATTTAGTGTTTTCCTTAGTCTTGTACCTTAAGTAATATTTTATCCTCCCAAAATATTAAACTTTTGTTGCTATGGAAAGATTACTATTTATGCCCTATTTATATCAATCTTATGTTGAGAAGGCACTTTACTTATCCAGCATAATTTCTCAGGAGTGATTTAAAAGAACTACTTGTATCTATAAGGATCTGCCTTAGTTTATATGAATTGCAGATCCCTGAGAAGATTGTTTACTTTTTATTTTAGTAAAATTAGGGGATTGTTTACTTTTAATTTTACCCTAGCATCTAAATTCTAGATTCACTAAAACATACCCAGAACTCAGCTGTTCTCTCCTTGCTCTTGGCCACCTCTCAAAAAAATTTCTGAAAGATTTAAGGAGTACGTTATAGCAGTATGTTTTAATCTTCATTCTATTCTCATCCTTATCCAGCACAGTACTGCTCGATCTCATGTGCATTACCACAGAATACAAAAACCTCCCAAACTTCCATAACAAATGGGCATGGAATTGGAGGTGATCAGAGTGATGGGTGAAGGCAGACAGGAGAGAAAATGTTGAAGCAAGAGTGCACCTAGCACAAGCTGTTAAACAAGATAAGTGAGTCCTAGTGAAAGTCTTTGCAAGAAGGATCAGGCACACACTAGTCTTACCAGGATTATTCATCTGGAAAGCCCAATCAAGAAAAAAGAAATATACCTGAGTAAGTATCCTGGATGCAGCTGTCGTAACTATACTGTGAACATCTCTGAAAACAGCAAGTTTAAAGGCACGTGAACGTAGTATACATGAAATACAAACACACCAATCTTTTGCTTTCATATTCAAACACATAGCTGTAATACAAATGCACATACAAGTGGAAATTACAAAGCAAAAGATAACAGTGTAAAAGAACTGCTATGAAGGCTAAGAAGAGAGGAACTATATGAGATGATCCACAAAACTGAATTCTCGAAACCTTGCAGGGAATGAAGGGAAACAATTAAATCCAATATGAAAGTAGCAATAGGTAAAATTAGTTATGCACACTCAAATTTTGTAGATTATCATGTCAGGATGAAATTTAGAAGAACAATTTCTCAATGTTTTAACAACTTGTTTATTGGAATAGCTAGTCTAGAGCTAAAATTCAAACACACTATTTATAATTTCCATTACTTTCTCTAAAACACAAAGTTACAACTGAGTGATTTTTACTATATTGTATTGTTAGGCAAGAAATTCCAGCACTGCCCTAGCTATAATGTAATATAACTCCTTGATTAGATAACTATGTCTTTGTTAATGTTAATTATTTTTTTGTAGACGATAAAAATATAGGCTACAGCATATACTTGAAAAGGTAGTCATAAAAACAAGGTAACCAGATCCTCACTATGGCATAAACTTTTAATCTCATTTAGCTTTAGTGAAATTTGGTAAAATCACACCACACATGGATTTGATGCAACATGTTTTCAGGGTTCACCTGCATCCCCCTCAGTGAATTCCCAGTATTATAAAGGACCTTGTGCCTGCTTGCTTTGCATGCAGAATAATGAAGATGCCATGGGATCTGCTAACAAGAGAGCTGTGAGAAAAAATGAGTAATTATTACTGACTGTGTTTTGAGCAATCTTTGCTTAAGCAAGGAAGTAACATTTTGAAAACATTTATCTTCTTCCCAGGCCATAAATGACAGTCCAATTTGACACAGGAAAAAAAAAAAAAATACTTCACATAGAAATGATTCTTTTCTTGTGAGACAACCAGGGTGTAAGTATTACAGTGAGGGTACTTTATATAGAATAAAAGAACTTAGGAAGTTCTCTGAGATAGACTCATCCCTTTCTTTGAAAGAAATGTGGATTGAGAGGGACTGTGCAAGTCTTTTAGCTGACATTTTTAAGATTTACGTTCACACAACCGAGTAATGGAAACAATCAGTGTGGACAAAAGAATTGTTATAATGTGAAATTACTACGAACTTCCATGTAGCATTCATCGTTTCTAAAAACACAAAAAACCTCTTTTCTCAAATGTCCCATTTGAGCCTCACACTCATGTGTCACCCTCACTGCAGAGGTGTCTTTTACACTATATTCTTCGGCTCAGCCTCCTCCTGCTTACCTCAGCCATGCAAGCTCTCTAGGTTCACTGAGTGCTTCAAACAGACCAAGACAGACAACAGCTTATTTTAATATTAATGAATTAAAGAGTGCTGTAGCACATGCTTGACCACTGGTCTGACAGGTCCCATCCCATTTAGGTGCGAGCACACTCACCTGCATGGTTTTCCCATGTCAAACTAAGCAGTGCTGTAACAGGAGTAAGGAGCTGTACAAACCAGGAGTCAATCCTGACCAGCTCTACGCTGCTGCCATCATTATGTGAACAGAGCCAGGGAAAAGCTAAGCCGTGTGGATGCCAGCCATGTCATGCCAGTAGTCCTCAGGACTACAAAATACACCTCATAAATTTACTAACAGAGATGTATCCTTAAAAAAATCAACTCTCTATGTACTCAAGAAGATTTGGCTAACATCCAAATTAGAAAAAATGTGGATCTTTTAATAGAGAAACAGGAACTCTGTAAGACCCTGCCAACTGCAGAAGCAGCTGTTTTGTGTGCTACAGAACTTAGAAATCCTCAATAGCTTCTTGGCTGTCTAATAACATAACTGAGCTTTCATTTGGGGGGTGGGGGAGAGTAAGTGTGTCTGTCTGCCCCGATCCACCTTCCTCCTTGATGGCAATTGGTTGGCGAGTTCAGAAATCAGTCAGGAGATGAGACTGGTCAAGTGATAGACAGCATTATCAATTGAACCCTTATTTCCCATTGAATCAGACAAATATAATCACATCTGGGATTAGTATTAGTTTAACATAGAAC
Source organism: Pterocles orientalis (assembly GCA_011057875.1). Classification (NCBI taxonomy): domain Eukaryota; kingdom Metazoa; phylum Chordata; class Aves; order Pterocliformes; family Pteroclidae; genus Pterocles; species Pterocles orientalis. The sequence continues at coordinate 529,438 of WKFP01015267.1, read as the reverse complement.
CAGAAACCCTAAAAACATGGTTCTCTTCAGCTGGGATTAAAGTAGTCAGGCTGATAGGCTTGTGTATTTATGCCCTCAAAGAGAAAACCATGAGAACTGGCCAAAAGCAGAGCTGTGATGGGGCTCCACAAATTCCTCTGGGGTTCACAGACAAAAGATATGTTCTGTCAGCGGCAAAACAGACCACAATGAAAATGTTAAGATGTCCTTATGAAAGAGGACTTGGAAATTATTTGAATACAAAGTAACAGTAACAATATGGACCACATTACCTGTGGTAATTCAGGGCACCTACCCTGCCTGTGTTTGACATTAATTTTGGCTGAAGCATGAAACTGCTTTACTGCTGAGTTCTTTAGAAAATGGGGAGCCAGCTAAATACTGACTAAAATATGCAAGGAGGATATTATTAGGATGTAATAACAAAAGTAGTCCAGCCACATATGCCTATTGGAAGGAAACTGGAGAAATAGTATTCCCCTAAAACCAGCAGACAGTTCTTACTGCTGGGACTTCATAACAGCCACTGAGGGACTGTAAACTTTGAAATATGAGGAAAATACACAATGAGGAAACATTCAAGAAATGGGAGCAAGTCTTTGTGGTAGAGATCTGCAACTTGTGAAGAAAACTGGCTGCATAGGAACTAAGTAACAGAGATTCGGTTCAGAAAAAAAGCCATATAACATGTATGGCTTTAGAATACCTAGTAATATTTAAGAGTACTGAGGAAACTGAGATAAGCAAGCAGGAAATGTAGAACTCTAAAAACATAAGAGATAAGATGCTGTAAAGAGTATGTTTACCGGAAAGAGTACTTTTAAGAATATGTTTGCGTAGGTCGTGGATTGCAAGTGTTCGCCCATTTTTGGGAAAATGTTGAAAGGCTTCCCTGACCAGAAGAATAAAATAAAATCAGATGGAGCGCAAGAGACAGCAGGACTGACTGGCCATGCCTCATATCCAGACTTTCAAGAAATAATTGCTTCTTCCAGTCTTTATTTTTATAAAAAAAATTAATAATGTTCAGAGTATTTGAGAATGATTGCTGCACAGACATGTGGGATACTGAAAAACTTCTGGAGCTCCAGTAAATCAGTATGAGCCTTAGAAACTTCTCAGCCTATGCAATGCCATGCCTTAGCACTGTCAGCACATGGTCATTCACAATGTGTGACGATCAGCTTTGTTCACTTAAGCAGAATTTTTCTTTTTAAATGTATTTAATCATTCATCACAGAAGCTTTTGAAATCCTCAGGTGCATATACGTCCTTACACACACTTTAATTGTGGACCCATATTTTATAATGGTGCAATCCACTGCCTTTACCTGACGTAATTCCAACTTCTACTGGCACTTATTTGCACCTGCATACATGGCATGTTCTCAGTACCTTAACAGCAAAATTAATTGCAAGTTCCAGACCGAAAACAACCAAAACAAAAACAACATAAAACCAAAGAGCTATGGCCATTCAAAGAATTGCACTGTGTAGTTTGGGTTCCTGAGCCACAGATTCCTCATTATAAGCAGAACTGTAGGTTATAGGATGACGGGTGAGCACAAGTGAAATGTAGCTTACTGTATGTGTTGGGTTTTTAAAATGAAATTGTAAAACAAGACTATCGCTTTGCTAAGCTTTAACATTCTGAAACTGTCTAAACTCTCCCTTTTGTTCTCTTTTATTAGTCTCTTATTCTTCAAATCTAGGGAAAGGAGGAAGTGATAGGTCACCCAGCACTAACTAAAAGTCCATGCAGATATCTGCCAGTGTGTTAACTCACAAAATTTATGTCTCCTTCAGTACTATAATGTCTCTACTTTGCTTCCCTGCAACATGAACAGATATCTCCTATTCTTGCCTCCAGAACTGCTAATTTGCACAGCAGGGGACTGGGGAAATGGTTGCAAGGTAAAAGGCATTTGAAAGCTGGCTTTCAAAAAGCCCTTAAAAAAGAAAAAAAAGGAAAGAAAAAAAAGAAATTGTCTGGGGAATAAGGAAAACAGAAAGGGAAAGAAATGTGGAAGAAGAAAATGAAGAGAGATATTAGACAACATTTTTTCATATCCTTTCTTAAAAAAATGTAAACAAATGGAATAGTCATGCAATAGAGACTAATGGCACTGACTAGAAATACATGTACAAAAGGTAAGCACTACTACTGACCATGTCATTGAAGTCTGCAAAAGTGAAGAAAAATACAGAATATGTCACACTAGATCCCGTTTAAGTCTCCACTGGCTTCTAATTTACAGAAGAATTTGCAGAGGGAGAGAAGTGATGGCAACAAAATTAAGGATAGGAGGGGACATCAGTAAAACTAAAGCAGGATAGGAAAAAGACAGAAGATGAGAAAAAAACCACACAAAAGCAGTATGTGACAGAATGCAAGAACTTGAAAAAGTCTTGTAACCAAACAGAAATGGTCTTTAGATCAGTCGTGGTTGAACACTTCAGAAGCAGAAAAATCCCACACAGCAGACTACTGTGGAATAATCTGCTTTGGGAAGGCTCATCTCATCCCCAATCAAAAAGATCAGTCTAATACACAAAGTACGGGGCATATATTCCTTTCAAAACACTCTTTCTAGTCGGTAAATGGCTTTCAGACTTTTAATATTCTTATCAGCTACATACACATTTCAAATTATGTATAAAATTGATGTCTGCATAAACCAAAAGTTCCTAAAGATTCCACTCCAAAACCAGTGTTCCCAGCTTCTGTTTTCCAGCTTTCAGCAGAAAGTTACAGTGAACCTCAACAATATTACTTCTAAAATGGAGTTCTAAGAGAGACACTTGTTGCAGTTGTGATATCAGATTAACGTGTATTGTTAAACAGCTTTTGACCTCAAAACAGCTATATAACTATTTTTATTTTCCCAGTTTTAAATGGCACAGGAAAAGTAGAAAGAATTAACATTTACTATGAAATTTCAGTCGTTTGTGCAAATGTTGAAGAGTTGATCACACATACAGAATTACTGTATGTCTAATTAGGGAATGTCTTTACAATTTCTCTAACTGTACCACTAACTCCTCATCAGCATCTCACTTCTCCCTGAAATACACAGTTATATTCAAAACATAAGACCCTGAAACTGAGAAGCAGAGCAGCTACGTGACCTTCCTGTGAACAGGCAGGAAGTCAGTAGCCAGGCTTAAGAGTAAAACTTGGCGTACACCAAGCATCCACACAGAGAAGGCTATTACAGCGGTAACATGAGAGATGCAAATTTGGTGTCACATGTTGGAAAATATGTCTTTCCAGACAAGTATGCCAACATATGCAGGGTTGTAAGACAACTGAAATATGTTGTAACTTTGACCAGCTTGGAACTGCCTCTCTCTCCTGAGATATGCCTTACTCTTAACTGCAGCCACACTCTACTCAAGAAGAATCTCCAGCAGCTTTCTCTGGTATCCATCAGACCCAGGGCTCAGACTTATGAAAGAAGTTCTGTAACTATGCCCTCCATGTCTTCAGCACTGAACAGATCTGGAACCTCTACTGTGAAAAGACAAAGGGACTGTTAGGAGAAGCTTTACACAACACAACATAAGAAATAATCTTGTACATGGTATTTAGCACAATGGGATTTAGGCACATAACTAGAGCTATACTATGATAATAGATAGACGAAATAACAAAACATTTTCCTCCTGCTCCCCACACATTTTCACCTAAAAAGAACAATTCTTTTTTATAAGGAGAGGAAAAAACATTGCTTTAAAAATTAAAAAAAAAATTTGCCCTGATAATTCAGTTCACTCATAAATTACATATCCCTCAGAATAGCAGTTCCTTTTTTGACAGGCTGTTAGAAAATTGTTTTCCAGTCTGGTTGTAAAAATAAATAAGAATTTAAAAAAAAAAATCTTTCAAGATGCTCTCCAGCTGTACAGCATGGTATTATTCCCCTTTTCCTTCCACCCTATCTCAAGATCCCCACATTCACAATCCAGATTATCTAATTTTCAAAACACATGTGAAAATGCATTTCTGTCTGTTACACTTGTGCTGTCACGAAGACATTGCTTGAGGCCAGTGAAATCATATCAAAGCAAACGTGGCATTGAGTTAGAGATTCCCATCTTCCCCCAAATCAATGCACTTGTGCATGGTAAGCCTTAGCAATTTGTCTTCTCAGCAGGCAATGCTTTCTTAAGAAAGTTAGACTTGATGCCCAAGTTGGATAGGCTGACTTGGCCTCTATAAAAGCTCCCCCTACAAATATCTGAAAGAGAAAGAGTCTCTTTAACTTTCAATAAAATCAAAGATCATTTGTCATTGGAAAAGATCTTTCAAGAAATGTGTTGGTCTAATCATCTGATGCCAACAAATCATTAATCAGCACAAGAAAGCGTTCATCTGGAACCTGGGCATCTGTCAGCAAAAACACTTTGGGCATGTTCTTGGCACCAGTCTTGATGTATAAACTGGCAAGATCTACCTGTAAGGAAAGGAGGCAATCACTCATATTCTGTTAAAATGTTGATACAGAAAAAGTGTGAAATGCATGTTAGTGGATGGTAATGCGTTGCTGAAAATTTCTTATTTTTTTCAGTTTATTTACATATCACTAATTTGCTGCATAACATCCAAAGGGAAAAGCAGTTTGCCTCTGTTTTCCACATCAAACACTGAGGTTTTCACATGACCTAGTGGTAAATATCAAACCAGAATACTAATCAAGGAGGTTCCCCCATGAATGTATTACAAAAGGGATATTGCAGCCATGAAAGTCCCCATCAATAACAGTCATAACCACACCAATAATGTCTGGGAATTGCACTGAAGAGTCAGATCTGTTTTAAACTGTTATTTCCGAATAACTCTTTTTTTTTAGTGCATTTATTTAGGAGACCTTTCTCATGTTAAAAAAACAAACAAACAAACAACCCAACCTACACAAATGAAACACTGAGTAGTGCACTGGTGCACTGTTACTTTTGCTGGCACACATGGGTGGCCCAGAGAGAGACATGGCATGGGACTGTTGTGCTAACAGTGGTACAAACATGGAAGGCTTTTTGGCATTGGGTTCCAGAAAAAAAACAACCCACATCAGTTGCATTCGAGCACAGTCACATTTGGAACACAGATTAAGGTCAGTGCTGGCTGATATGAACAAGTTGCCACATGACCTAGTAGAAAGCAAATCCTCAGGCTTGTTATCAGAGGCTTAGAAGCTTCCCCACTCGGAAAGAGCATAGAGGAAATGACCACCTGAGCCCGCATCTTACACTGCACCTCATTTGCCCAGGAAAGGAGACCACAGGAAGTTAGACACCTTGTAAGACACCGAACAACACACAGCACTTTTCTGAAACAGAACAGCCTGTACCCCCCTCTGAGAAATTATGCCTCAGGCTGTACACACACTGTGGTGGTTTGACCACAGCCCAAGGCTAACAGAAGGGCTTTTTAGGGACCACCATCCACCAAATTTGGCCATAATCATATCCTCATTTAGTCTTGTCTGAGATTCTGAAGGATCACTTGTTGTCTGCATGGAGTGAAGAGGAAGAAAATGTTCCCACCTTCCCCGTTTCCTCACATAGATAGGGCTCAGCCTTTCAACGTCCCAAAGTCTGTAAGCCTGACAGAGCACCTCACTCAACTCTGTTTCTTATGTTTGCATATGGCCATTTAAAGTGATTAAACGACTCACATACAACAAAGACAAAATTTTGCCTGGTGTTCACCAACATCAATTTTGTTCCACCAAATCAATACACATGCAACCACATGCAAAATTTTGTAACAAATGGCTAAATTTAAATACCAGAACTCCAACCACATCTTTGTAGTGTGTTGAGAAGTTGCCTTGGAAAAAGTGGAGAAAGTACTAGAATTCCATAAAGCATATGAACAGACACAAAAATAACTTTTGACCACCCATTTTTCAGAGATAAAGAAAATGAAAGGTACAACTGGAAACCACAGGAACCACAGGGGTTGTTGCTGTAAATTACACTGCTTCGCCTGTGATTTTATCAAGCCCATGTAACAACAAAACAATGCATTCTTGAAGGAGTGAACTCAGACTCAAATAATATCTATTAGTTTACCCCCAGGTCCTGGATACCACAGTCTTTCTTCAGTGTGATTTGGAAAAACCCCAGGGAGCTGCCAGCCTTGACAAGCGTTGTTTACCACTACCACCTACTCCAATCACAAGTGCATAACCCCTAGGGGCTTCTACAATATGACTGATCTGCTACGTGATGACAAAAAAAACACAATAACATAACATAGACTTTAACAACCTTGTTAGTCAAGTTTCTAAATTTCTTTTTATTGCACCAAGCTTTTTTTTTTCATTCTTTCTTTTTTTGACTGTTTTTGTGGTGATATGCTCCTGACACCTTAAGGTACATTATCTTCACATCAGCATTTTGTTTCTTTCCCATATTTGAGCAAGTGGAAAGAAAAGCTGTTCTCCTTTGTCAAATACTGAAGGTCTGCACCGACCTCTACAATAATCAGAACTGTCTCGTTGGTCATTCTTTATGTTGACCTGCTCCAAAGCATCATTACAAGATCCTGATGGACCCTGACTGGATTCAGAATAAAGACCTAGTTAACTTGAAGGGAGGTTGACTGGGCCCTAGGAACACGTGAAAATTTTGTGTCTAGCACTTTGCACCTCAAAGGCTGAAGGATGACAAATCACTTCATGGAAAATATGCATCAAACTTTAATTTACTTGTAGAATATCTAACCCAGACTACCCATGGCATGGTTTTATTTGCTGATCATCAAATACTATAGGATCAATAGGGTCAGATGAGAATCTAGCCCAAAATTAGACAACATTCAGTTGCTAGAATTTTCAAACGTAAGCATTGAGGTAACTCTTCCCCCAGAAACCTATGTCTGAGATATTAAAAGAAATCTCTTGCAACTGATATTTTAATAATTTATATAAACATCTAAAGATTCTTTTTAATTTTTTTTTTTAAATCAGACAGACTCTGAGGGATTACAGCCTAGTATCAGCAGACCAGAGCTTAGAGACAGCATGTTGGACATTTTGCTTCATTTTTCTTCCATGTACCAATGAAAAAAAAAAAAAAAAAAAAAAAAAAAACCCCCTCATT
>WKFP01015267.1:466105-507436 GCA_011057875.1 Pterocles orientalis | reverse complement strand
CGGGGGGGGGCAGCATAATTGTGTATCACCTATTCTCTCCCTCCTCCGGGCCATTGGCTGGGAGTGGGCTGGGCCTTTGGTCATCAGGTGGGGAGGGGCAGTATCACTGTGTATCACATTGCATCTTTGTAAATAGTATTATTTCCAATATTATTGTACTTTAGTTATTAAATTGTCCTTATCTCAACCCAGGAATCCTCTTTGTCATTTACCTCTTTAATTCTCTCCCCTATCATTGGGTGGGGGCAGGGACTGTGTGAGCGGGTGCGTGTGGTTTGGTCCCCAGCCAAGGGCCAACCCGCCACAGGTACGAAAGGTGCTGAGTATCTGCAATGAAAACGATTCTCCACATTTTACAAATCGTACACTTAGGCAAAGTGGTTAAATGTGGAGTTGGGAAAACAGGAAATTTAGGAATATACTGGGCTTAATGAGATTTTACTTAGATTTAAGTAAGATATTTTTCCCCAAATTTTTTGTTGTTTTGCCTGATGGTTTATTAAAGAGTAAGCTATGCATCTTTATAGCAGCCTGATGTGTGGATTGTCCAGTGTACAAGGTCTTGAAGACATCCAGGCTATTTGCCACTGTGTGACAGGACCAGGGGTCTCTTCCTTCACAGCACACACACTGAAAGCCCTGACAACTCTGTTTGTGAAGCAGTTTTCACAGGCTAGGATGCTAGTACCCCCAAAGGTATATTCAGAGTCCTAAAAGCCCCAACACTGAACAAAACTTTTTATCTTTGTTTTATCTTTATATTTTCTGCAGCAGCCCAGAATTTTAGTCAAAGGAACTTGAATTCTTCCATTTCCATTAAAAATAAAACCACAATAAAAATCAAGATAAAACAAAGATAAAAACAAGAACATTCTAGTTTTTGCTTCAAACATTAATATTACTATCAAAAATATTAAATTGGTAAACAAGTGTCCAAGTGATTTTTCTGAATTCAGAAAATGACTCCATGACAAAGTAATCACTACAGTTGAGGAATCCCTGTTCTAGTAAAGCAGACAATATTCCTGTCTTAAGACAGACGATGTTCAAATTCAGTTCTCTAGTAACACTGCAAGAATGTGTCAGGAAAACTACAGGACATTTGGAAATAACTTCAAAATTATGCAGGCATGAAAATAAAGTTGGTTTTGCTTTCATAATGGCTGTGACTGCTAGGGTTTATGGCTTAAGGCTGAAGGGCTCTCCAAGTTCTTAGTCCACTAGTAAAACTGAATAGTAAGAATGTTTTGGGAAAAATTATACAGTTGGAAATGAGTAAACAGCATGCATAGAAGCTAATCATAAACGTTAAAAGTCTTATAAGTCAGATTTTAAGACAACTATCCTGAATATGAATTCTTCCCAGTATAATAATTAAATTTTTAAGCAACGCTTTATTTCCATTTTTCAGTCAATCCTTCACTGTATTTATTGGGCAAAGTATAAACATTCATCCAAAAAGAATACATTATTTGTTATTCATAATAAATCCCACTCTCCTTTAAGGCTTTACTCTTCTCCAACAGCTATTTACATTTCTAATATAGATCCTACACAACAGTATGATGTAGTTTAGCCATTGCAGGTATGAAGCACTCATATACAATTATTTAATGCAAAATTAATGCATTACAAATATCCCAAGATCAGAGGAAAGGGCACTTTCTTCTAAATTTATATCTGACAATTTAATAAGGATGTACAAGTGATTTTAAGTGTCTTCAAAATAAAAGGTGGGACTATATAGATAAAAAATATCTGTTATTATACAATGTCCAGCTGCACTGCTTCCAGTAGTTAATTAATACTTATCAAACCCAGGAGCCCAAAGAGACCCTCACCTGTTTAGAAAGCAGTTCCCCACAGATGTTATACAAGATAGTAATCTTCCTGGCTAACAGGTGTGCATTAATAAGCAACTAACACAATTTCACAGATCAGTTCAGCATCAGGGACAACCATGGCACAGGGTCTAAGGAAGAAAACAAACTCCATAATCCATATACACAGATTAGTTATTTTAACATGGTAACAATAAGTCACTTAAATCAAATTACTTGTGTGCAAACATTTTTAAAAGCAGAGCTTGAGAGAGTGACAATCAAGAGTGTCAGTGAAAGCTAACAAGGACCTTACCTCAAAGTAAAAGGAACTAATTAGGCACTGTTGATTGTTAGCATTCAGTAACATTGTTATACGCAAAGGAGGCAGCTGAGGTTTGTGAGACAGGTACTACCAAAACTCAGAGCAGGCACAGTCTGCAGCAGCCAACAACCAGAGGACACTGCCAGCCGTTTTCCAGGCTCTGGAACTCAGAGGCAACACTGTGCCATTTCTAAAAACGCCATCATTTTTCAAAGGACTTTGATTTTTGGAGAGCTTTAATGCTTTTATATGAAGTTATGGTCTCATTTGGAGGTTTCACTGTTTGTTTCTTTTTAAATATAACCTCTAGTTCAAACTTTTAGAACAAAACCACAGCTGTTTTAATGCTATAAATGAGAAAAATCTCCAAGTTAAAAAGTAGCACACAGCAATAATGCAAAGGCTAAACAATTTCCACATTAGAAATCACTACTTAAGATACATAACAGCAGAGATCCTGATTTTTGCGTTCAGGTCAGCGCCAAACCAGCAAATTTGTCCCTCAGAGCACTTTTGTTACTGTTACAATACAAAGATTTATTTTGTTCCCTATTCATATTTAAATATGACAAAATTAAGATCAGTAGTTTAGTCTAGCAGTATATTTCTGACAGAACTGAGTAACACATAGTCTAGAAAAAGAGTAAGCACCCTTCTGTTAGCAACTTTTAAGTAGACTATTGCCTAAGAAGCATTTCTTATGAAGCCCAAACAATGACTGCTATATGCATTGCGGTCAATTTTCTAAAAATTATATCTTCTTCTACCTACCATAACCAATACTCTTCTTGCAAATAGAATAATAGCTTGCACAAGAAATATCAGGCTAGTAGTATTCAATATATCTTCTCTCCCTTGGGAGATTTTATTAGGTAGCAAATTATGTGGAGTTAACACTTTACCAGTTACCTCCTGCCTTTCCTGGACCTTGTACAATGGATAAGAGCTATTACAGACAACAGCTACAGCGCTGAATTCCTGAATCCCATATGCAGCCGTTCATGCTTTAATTCCAAAGGCTTTTCATTTTATGTTGACAACCAAGTAAAGGTAACGTATCAGCTCTATGTAGAAAGTACGTTTTGCAATTAAAAAAAAAAACAAACAAAGAAAACTGTACCACAAAACACATCAAATAAAGCAATAATGTTTTTTATCTTTCAGTAGAGATACTGTTAATTAGTATCATTTTGCATCACTTACTCTTTTCTTCCCAAATGGAAAAAAAGGAATAAAAATAATAAATGAACAACAAAAATAATCACACGCATTTTCCATTCTTTGGTAGCCCACTGAGAGATTAAACACCTGGTAGCAACATGGAGCTATCCCTCTTGCTCTCTTGTCAAATACCACATCTAGCTGACTGCAGAAGACATGGCTGTCAAGGCAGTTGACAGTCTGAATGCATAAAAGGCAGATGGTGCCCTTGTCACCCTGTCCTCCCTTGTGCCAGGTTCTGAATTGAGAGGTGCCCAACATTGGTCCCTTGGTACATACTAATCATGCTTTGCCTTGAAGGGATCTTAGGTGACAGTTAATGACAAGGCTTGGTAAAGTAGCAGCTAAGTTGTGAAATATCAAAAAAAAAAAAAAAAAAAGCACTTGTGGGGAAGGGGAATGCATCTTTCAGGCTCTCCCTCCAATGTTTGCCAAGACCCAGCTATAGGGTCTTACTCAGCAACAGTCTTTGCAGAGGCACATGAATTCAAATCCTAACCTCCTCCTTGTAAACAGATGTTACTTACTGCTTGTTACAAATTATTGTAATTTAGCCCCAGAGAACAAGAAAACTAATTGCTGTTGCCACCCGGTCCTGCCATCTGAAACAGGATGTTTGGTTGGCAAGAGGATGAGATGTGCCTGAGTAAGCAGCTTTCTAACTTTAGCAGACTTTTTGTTTTTCTGCAGTGAAAGTATGAAGGAGTATGGTGCCAGGAATTCCATGGCTAATGCAGAAATAATAAAATACACCAACATCTTGATGTACATTTTAATACAGAAGAAAGTAGTTTCAACTAGCTCACAGAAGCAACAGTAATGCCCAGTACTGACCTAAATCTCTCTCTTTTAAAAATCAAAGGGATTTACTGCTCAGAGAAGCAGATTCCAGATAGCACATCTACACTTGTGCCTCCCCAGACAGTTTTACCTACACCGGCTAGTCCTGCAGGAGCACTGTTCATTGTTATGTGGAGAGACTGGGTTAGAGTAATGTAACACCTAAAGATAAGAAAAGTGATTGTTAGCATTGCAAGGAACATCTACAGTGTCGTGAGGTTTTGTTTTTTTGGGTTGGTTTTTTTTCAAACCTTATGATTCATGATTCACTCCAAGTCCACTTTCTCATTACAATTTAATGTTTCATGTTCACGTAAAATCATGATAGAGCACTAGTTGGAAAATTCTTATTTTAGAGATGAAAACCAATTATATCAACATTTTTTAGCAAGGGTCACACAGGACAAGAAACAGGAGGTTTTACTTGCCGCTTTGCCTATTTCAAATACTTGAGCCCCAGAATTGTCCCCCTCAGCTGAGGGTTCTGAACACTAAGGATTGCTGGGTCATCATTCTGGATCACCAATTTTGACAGGAAATTCCATCCTGAAGCCAAGACATTTCCAGAAAAAAAAAGCTTAATTGTACATGGCATGAAAAGGTACTGGTTTGGACTTTATCATATGAACAGAAATATTTTTTTCTGAAAACTCTTGACTAACTTTGGTACAGATCCACACATTTTTCTCCAGACTAAACACTGAATATATATTAAGTTATGCAAGAAATATTTCAGTGATTTTTAAAAGTAATGGATATTAGGATCATACTTTTACTTAAGTATGCACACCTACCTGCACACACATGCTCAAAGATATTGTGTCTTAAGAACCTTACAAAGTACATGTGAGGTAAGAAAAGAACACTGAAATTCTAAGCAACATTTAACTTTTTATTCACTGAAACAGATAAAGCAGACACAGTCATTAGTAACAGCCATTACCTGCCAGTCAATGCTGCAATAACTAGCTGAGGGCTATTTCCCAAGTACTCATAAATGTACTGAAATGGACCATTGCAAATGTTGGCAAAACAGTGTTTCTGGGTGTCATCCCACCTATGGCATAGCTGTGACAGCCAAGCAAAAACTCAGGAACCGGTGACCTAAAAAGCCACATCAGAGCCATTAGGCCAGGCGGGAGCTATTCAGATGAAAGAAATGAGACCCATCAAAGCTACAGCTGTCATCAGTAGGTCTCACACCTCATTCCTAGGCACTTGTGAATAATAACTACTACAACCAATTACAAAGGATTAGATGCACCTCAAGATATTTGTGCTTTATAGAGATGGAAGTGTAATATAACGTCTTTTTAATAGAGCTATTACAGTGGAACACATTGCCACTTATTAAACCAAGGCCTCTCCTTAAAAAAAATGCAGACTTTGCATGGGAGCAGACAGTACTTTGACTAGAACGTGTTTCATTTTACTTCTCAATCCTTCTTTCTTCGTGTCTTAATGCTACCTTAGAAAGCCATGTTATTTCTGAGGTTCAGGAGGTCAGCAGGAAAATGAGAATTCTTTCCTATTTCCATCTCCCTCCAGTGAAGTGCTTTGTGCATCCAAACCAGCAACATGTGCCAACCACCTTAGGTTTGCCTGAACAAAGATACACATAGAGCGAGCACTTTGCTTTAAATACACACTCAAAATTGTAATTGTATATACTTATCAAGAGTCACCAGAGCAGACGAGTGCCTTTTTCTAGTGGTGCACATGTATGCCTCTCAAAGGAGGGCGAGACACACAGTGAATGGTTGAAGACAAAAGAATTAAAAGCAGAATAACTAAAGACATTTGGAAAAACCTCTCCGAGTGCCCAAGGATTGTCTGCACTCAGTTTTGTGATCTGAAATTTAAAGGAAATATCTTGCTGCTCACAGAAAACCTACTAAAAGTTTGAAGAGTTACCAGAAGCAGGGACAAAAAGTTGTCACTGAATTTTTTTCCAGGTAACTTAAATTCAGAAGTCAGTAGCCCATAAAAAACACAGGCACCACACACAGCTCTGAAGCAGGCTGTCTTCATATTATACCACTCCACATCCACTGTCCTGGGGTCCACATGCAGATCCAGACCCAAACTTGGTTTAAATACTTTTAATTCCTGTCCAAACCACTAAAACTGTGCATGTAAAATACAGCCAATCCAAACACATACCTTCTGGGCTATGAGACTTGCTACAGCACCTCTAGCGTGAACATCTATGGTGCAAATGCTCATAGTTTTTTTGTCAATCACTTGAGGAAAATTCTCCAAGCAGCACAGTAATAAGAGCATTTAGTTGAGAGATCTGAAAAGATTTAGGTAACCCTCTATGAGTAGATGGATACCAGTACCGTCTACCATTATTGCTACTAGAAATCGGTTCTGCCTAAATCATCAATTAAATCACCACAAAAACTACATTGTATGTACAAATCTCCTGATATTGAACTTCAAATGCCAGAATAAATCCTGGTTTATACAGACATTTGAACCACCTCCAAAGCAATGACAAACTAGATGACCACAAATACTAAAGTTGGTCAAGCAGACAGGGTAGGAAGAACAGATGGAGGAGAAGATGTGCATGAAGTTGAAATGTAAATTTTCTGGTTACCATCTCCACAGAGATATGTACAAGACTCCACAAAACTTGTAGTAATTGCTTGAGAAAATTTATTGCCAGTTTGAAAATACACCTTAGGAAAGATCATGATTTATGCTTTAAAAACAGACAAAGTAATAAAGGGAAGATCACAAAATACGACGTGAATGATTACATAGAGTTACATAGTAGAAAGACCCAATGGAATTTTTCAGGTTTCATATCAACAGGGAAGAAAAACACACACTGCTACTGCATGTAATTCTAAGGAGGCAAATCCAGCTTAAAAATGGGCAGTGAATTAGTGAGACCTCGAACACTACTCTTTCTGCATTACTTTCATATAATATACAAAAATACCTACTGGTGCCATTTCGACTGAGATGGAATTAAAGGCCCAGAAGGTAATATTCCATGCAAACAAGTTATTTGAGAATCATTGTCTGAGCCCTAAGATATGTTGAAAATGCTTACAAAAAAACAGAAGGTAATTTCAGTGGGGTCCATATTTTTTCTGTATCATATCATAAAGGAGATATCAATAGCAACATTTTGAATGCAATTTTCTAGCATCCTGAAATATTTCTGGTATCTTCCTCTAAACACACCCAAAGCTTCACTTCTTTATGGGAGTGAGCTGCCATCTGCAGAGACGTCCAGACGATCTTTCCTAGTCCATTCCTTTTACAGCAGAACCACTCCAAAGTCCCCACCACAGGTTACACCCACTGAGGAAGCAGCAACAGCATGAAGCATTTCTCTGCTCAACTTGCAAAGTGACCACAGAAAGAGAGCCTGACCACATCACAGAGGTTAATCATGGATCAGTCTCTGCCTTTCACAGAAGCTAGCAGAGATTGCTTAAAAAAAAACCACACACACACAAAAAACCAAAAAGAACATAAGAAACAAGGAGATGGACATCCTGGCAATGTATGCCACAATTTGCCACATACACATCAGCCAGAATTCCTCCCCACTGCCCCAAAAAACCACCAAACCAACCCAACAAAACCAAACTGTGCTACTTATTTTATCATCATGTTTAACAGCCACGAACCGGACTGAAATTTGGATAGCCCTTGATTTAACCTTTTTTTTTTATACATCCGCCAGTCTGTAGCCAAAAGTTCTGTATTTTAAACTTTACACTGTGTGAAGTATTTCTTTTGTTTAAAGCCTGCTTCCTAATAACTTCAGGTAGTGCCGATTAGCTCTTGTATTCTGAGAAACAGTGAACAAAGATTAATTTTTATCCTTCTTCTCTATTACAGGGATAATTTTAGACACTTCTATCAGATTTCCACCCTCCCCTTTTGAATTCTCTTTCCTATTTCATATTTCCCTTCAGCAGATTTTCTAGGTTGGAAAAGAAAGCCAAAACTACTTAAAGTTTTCACAAAAGCAAAGAATACTCACACCAGGACAAAAACATTCAAGAGAACGTGGAAGTAAACAAGAGCAAAGCAAAAAATCAAATGGCAGAAGGTACCCTTCTAAAGTGGGACTATAACAATATTAAAGCAAGTTGTTTGGTTTGACACAAACAAAACCAGTTTTGGTTTCCTTACACAAATATATGGTTTTAATATGTGTGCATATTGGTTGCATACTCTGTTCTTGCCACACTGTCATGGTTGACATTTGACAATATCTCTGCTTTTACCTTTCATCTCGGTTCAGAACAATTGCACAGAAAGCCCAACAATTAAGATGTGATAACAAAGCCCGTGAGATAACAGAAAAGGAAACAAAAGATGTAATTCTTTTTTCAGTAGATGCTAATAACATTTTATTTACTACAGAATTACAACAATTAAATATGTCTCTCATCTCTTTTTATGATACTATTTTCACACTGTACTTATTTTCACTGAATTAAGCAAAAACGATATCCATACCTGCTCCCTGCGGCAATCCTTCAGGTCTGATACCAAGCCCTCTTCCAAATGCCATTTCTACATCTGAAATCCACCAGATTTGTGAACTTGTAAATGCAACCTGGGCTGGGCAGTCAAAATCCCACTGTTCCCTCTGCTTCTTTTCACAGGCCAGTATTGTCTCCATGATGCAGAGGCACACTGTGTGGTGTACAGTTTCCTCAAGGTGTCACAACCAAAATTCTATCTTTTGAAGAAAATACCCCAAACATGCATTAATAAAACACTTTATGCTAACAATATAGGGAGCTCATCTCATTAATCTGTGCAAAGGATTTTCTTTACATCAACTTTCTTTACAAACTTGAAGCAAGAGGGTTTTTTTCTTTAATTCCATTTTTCTCTCTGCCACTGCCTCTTCAGTAGGATTTGGCTCAGAGGAGCCCTTCCCAAATACTGAGATACTAGACATTGTTTTGTTTTACATATCCATTTGACTTAAACACACAGACACACGTGGAGCTGTCTTAGAGCTCCATATATTAAAGTCTGAAGTTCTATTATGTGTCTGCAGAACAGAGAACACAGACAATACAGTCTTTCCTATGTCTCTATGCACTCAAGTGTAGCTGTATCTTAGAGAAACTATCTCTAAGAGACAAGCTGCATATATTTGCCCATTCAGTCTGGGGCTTCCCTACTGAGACAATCAATCATCAGACCCACATGCAACACTGATTTTATGCAATGTGAATGCTTATCCATTCAACACTGTTCTGAGAACAATAAGTTATTGTCTCAGAAGCTGCTGATCTTTTCTTTCTGACCTACCACTACCCAGTTAGCACACATACTGGCTGGCCAATTAGCAAATTTGAGGCTCAAAATCAGCTTAAGCCTTGTTCAGCTGATAGGGGACATGGGAGAGAGCTGGAGGTCTCGAGAGGTGTGTGCTAAAGGATAAGAGAGGAAGGGATCTGAAAGTATAATGGAAGATGAAATGAAAGGGCAGAAGAAGAGAAGAAGTATAAGAAATACAACATTCAACCATAGGCTTCAGCAGCTCTGTGGCTATTAGTACAATTTTTCTTTTTCGGTGCTGCAAAACACTTAACTCTCTACAATTCTTGAAAAAACCCAAACAAACAAACTTACATACATGGGGAAGCTAGACAATTTATTAAATTTCTAGTTTATTACACAGTTTTGGGCCACAAGATGTTTTGAAATTTAGAAAAAATAGTTGGAGGGGAGTTATTATTTTTTCTAAATTTACGTTTCTAAAAGCAGCATTTCAAGCTACTGAAAGCATCTATTTAATCTACATCCCAGAGAGGGCAAAATCTGTAAAGGAAACCACATAACTCACTATACCTGTCTGCTGTATCCATGCTCTTTATAGAATGGAACACACTCCTTTTCTTTGCTGTACATCCCAGGGGCAGTATTTACAGATTCCTCTATGTTCTCTTGCCATTTAAGATCAGCAATGTTGTCAAAAAGTTTGGTAAGATGATAGGCCACCTGCACCCAAAATACCAGATGTATATGGAAACCATTTATCTTAGATTTGTGTTAATCACACTACTTTAATGCATTATTTCTACTAAAGTGGATGACTACCATGCTAACATCTGCTATACACTAAGATTTTGTGGTTTAGCAAAATTTAACAGTTTCTAGCAACTAGGTGGATAACATGAGGTCCTTGCTCTATTCTAACAACTGTGTTTCTTATTCTAATGCTTTCAGCACATAGTGCTTCAGTTGATCTTAGCAAGTAAGATGCACTGAATGAGCAGGTGATTAATCAACATTTCATTTTTAAATTTTAAAAGACAAAGAAATTTAAAATAATTTTTTTTGCACAGTATTAGAACACTTATGCCAACCGAACAAATAATAAGAGTACTTCCAAGTTCCCTGGTGGTACAGACCAACACAGCAACGCTATCTGTCTGTTGCATGATCACTACACAGGAGGTTTTTTATACATGGGAAAAGCTGGGGTTAAGTACACTATTGTCAGTCATTGGAAGAATCCAAAGGACAAAGATAGCTCAATATAAAACTGAGAAGTCTTGAAATTGTTGTTATTATCCCCAGTAGTTATTTCACAAATTGTCAATTCAGGTCTTGTGTAACTACACACCTCCCCAAAGACTGTGGGGGTTTGAAGATCACTGTCTACACACCAGCAAGCTCTATACCTGATAACTAGAACAGAAAATTTGTTTGGTGCAGAGCAACGAGTGGATGAAAGAAGTCACTGAGATTTAGTTATGTAAAAAAGCTATGAGACTGTGGCAGGTTTTAAAAGGCTGAATGTTCAAGCCTTTCATCCTTTTGCAAAGTATCAGTTCTTCTGTTACATGTCACATCACATCTAAAAAGGCTTTGCCTGAGATGCACCAATAACTCCAGTACTCAGAGAATTAATGACCATGGCTGGATAGTCACTGAGGCCAGGAGTGTCATCTGGCATGTAGATAACATAGTATAAAGCTTCTGAAATACATCAAAGTGCCTATGCTTTTATACAAATTGGTCTCAAAGTGTCACAAAATGTAGCAGATTATTGTTCAGGGGAGGAAAACAGAAGGACAGGTACAAAAACATTCCCCATACAATGGTCAGCAGCTCAGTCAGAAGCAGCCTAGCACACACCATAGATCTTTCAGTCCTACTCATCATCACTGTGCATAGAATGTCTGAAATTTGATCAATCGGCACCAAAAGCAGACTAGATTTGGTGACCTTGTTGACCTTTTCCGTTTCTAATTCCTGCAAAACTGCAATCCGAACATCCAAATAAATGTAAATTGCACATAGCTAGATATCCAGCAAGGGACAGCACAGGATTTGTAACGCTTCTCCTCAGCATGATGGTTTCATCTCTCCTTGCTGAACACCTTGTACTTGTCCTAGCTGGGGGGAAAATGTCTACTACCTCCTTTACACAAAGTGTTCCTATTTGTAAAGCAAATTAACACTCAGAAACAAAGGTGCTGTTCTACGATACTATTTCCTCACATGGTTAGCTGGAAAACTTGCCTTTCTATAGATGGAAAATGAAGTACAATAGTATGCAAGGAGGTTACCTGTTTTGGCTGTGTTCCTTTTGAAAGGATGTCTATCAAGTTTGCTGAAGAAACATAACAGACATGAGGAAAAGCTATGAGCTTGGTTTCTAAATGTTCAGCCAGAGCTTTTTCACAAAAGTATGAAAAGAACACAGATAGTTTCACATTACATGCCTTTAATCACCCTAAAGCCAAGAATTCACTCCCAAATAAGGAAGAAATCAGACCAAAGAGGAAAACGGAACAGTACAGACTACTTTTGGTTTAAAATAATAACAATGAATACAACGGTAAGTAATAGATAAGGTGGCAAATGTTACACGTTTCCTTTCCAGAAACCGAAACAGAACTTGCTCTTTTTAATCATTCAGACCATTGAACTCAGGAGAATGGAACGGTGCCAGAAAAGTTCCTGAAAACGTAAGTTTGGCTAAGCAGAAACTCCTCTTCAACCTGCCAGAGTCCAGGCTTAGAAGTAAGCGATAAGAACAAAATTTTGCTTGACAGGGCAATTATTTGCAGATTAGAGAAAAAAAAAGCTAAGATCCAGTCTAATGGGGGAGCAAAGTGACCACTTTTCTTACGCTGCACGCATTTTCTTTTATGTATGAAGGATAACAAACATGAAAACACATTGGTATTGACACAAAATGTATTAAGAATCAAAATAGTCAGTTACATGCCTATCTGGAGAGGAAAAAAACACTTTTTTTTACATGGTGTCTCTCCTAACAAAAGTAAAATCTCAAAAAACAGTTTTTGGTTTTTGGGGGGTTTTATTTTGGTTTGTTTTTTGGGTTTTTTTGTTTGTTTGGTTGTTTTGTTTTTGGGGTTTTTTGTAACTTCCTATTACAACTGTTTCCTGCAAGGAGAAGGAAAAGTGAACATCAGTGGGAAGTTCAAGGCACACCTTTAGGTGTGTTGAAGGAGGAACTTTGCTGTACACAATCCACTATCTCCTGCTGTAAGCAGGACAGACTCCCAGCTCCTAGCTTGTGGATGAGGAGAAAATTAATTCGATCCAAACCAAACTTATTTTTAAGACATTTGACAAAATTTTACAACATGCAATCCATAAATAATGAAATAATGTCTCAAATGTAAAGTGATCATACCAAAAACAGTAAAAATCCAATATGTCAAATAGAAACAAATGACAAAAAATATTACCATCAGTTCATCTCACACTTGTACAGAAAGCAGACATGACCTCAAAGCTCTAATTTCCTGACTGTTTCACAACTCATAATCATACTGGAAATTTTACCTGTGCAGCAAAGCTTTAAATTTTTCATACACCTTTGGCTTGGTTGTAGCTTCCATCACATTTTTTGTTTTTGGTATGTCAGTCACCAACTCCTGTACAGAAGTGCAAGGAAGTTATTGCAACATGTGGAATTTCCCTCAGATTTTTTTTTTCTACTTCATGCTGTTTACTATTCTGGGACAAAAAAAAGCACTGGGAAAAAGAGGCAGAAGAAGGCACCTCATCAGCTTATTTTAGGTTCTATTTCTTAAATAGAAAAAAAATTAAAAATCTACAAACACCTATTTTGATAGTGTTCAGACTGACCAGGAAGGAAATTTAAAATGAACAGAAAACTGCACTGGAGGAAAGCAAATGTGATTTATTATACTATTAGATCTCTCCTAACAAAATAAAAATGACAGATCATAACAGAAGCATTAGCTTGTATAATAATTCTGCTTATGCGTGCAAGCCCAATGCCTTTTTCAACATGGACCATGAAGAAAATTAATCATGTTAAATGTCATGAATAATTTTGTTGTTCTTAACAGGGTTCTCAACTTGTACGAAGGTGTGAACGTTTGGGGGTTTTTTGGCATATAGTTGGACATGCTGCTGCCCACATTATTTAAATTGCAGATTTAAACAATTTAAAATTTATTTGAAATTTTACACATAGAGCCTCCCTATAGAACATTATCATAGCTTTTCAGAAATATACAAATGAAAACTTTCCCTGACATACAAGGATTGAATTATAGGTATATTGATAACATGAAAGTTATTCTCTTTACTAAGCAAGGCTTCAGTGATATTTGGTCAGAAGAAACAATTAAGACATGATATTTTTGCATAAGCTCAAATATTTAGGTTGATTGCTGTTGTTACCTTTGACTAATAATAAATTGTAGATCATAAACTTGTATTTCAACTATCATTGTCCTAAATGATACGAAATTTGGCAGAAGAGATTTCTGTAACTCAGAAATATCATAGCTCTATGTGACTCCGGGAGGTTAAAATGCTAACAAAGCGTAAATAAAAGAAGTTAAAGTCATGTGAAGGAATGACCTGCAGAACTTTGTCATAAATCATGGTTTGTGACAATGTGTGAACCAACAGCTGCCAGTCCGTGCATAAGAAAAACAAGACAAATAATTACTTTGATTTTAATGGTAAAGAGTGCAAAATCCACTTCTGGTATTCTCCCAAGTAAGCCTGAGACCCACGTAATAGTGTTAATTCAGTGGGTTAGAAAAAAGTCTATCAAAGAAATGCTCAAAAGTGAACTGTCAATATGGTACTATTTTAAAAATATCTGTTTAATTACCCACCCTAAATAATTCAAATACAAGATATAAATGGACATAAAC
Source organism: Pterocles orientalis (assembly GCA_011057875.1). Lineage (NCBI taxonomy): Eukaryota > Metazoa > Chordata > Aves > Pterocliformes > Pteroclidae > Pterocles > Pterocles orientalis. The sequence goes on along the minus strand of WKFP01015267.1, from coordinate 493,052 downwards.
CACTAACTCTACTACCTTTGAAGTCTCTGTTAATTTCATCAAAACTGTTTGAATCTTCAGGCAGCTGGCTTCTGATATCTTCAGATCTTGTGAAAGTACTTTCTAGATGAGACCACGTGCATTGAACTTCCATCCAAATGTAAACGACAAAATCTGCCATAATTTATTTTGCCAACCTTTCACCTGCTTGTTGAAACATGCCACATATTTATTTTTCAGAATCATTTGCAGGTGGACATAGAGAAAACAAAAAACAGCTAAAACCTGCACTTATCAAAATACTTGGTCAAATAGAGGAACCAGGGCTAACAAAAGTTTAACAAATTCTCCTGTAACTTGTTATTACCATATATCATAACAGAAGACATCTTTAAACACTGCATTAGACAGTACGTTATTAAATTATTTCTTTAAAAAAATCAAAGAAAATATAACCTTAGAAAGCTGCAATTCTTTAAACTCTGACATAGAGACAGGATTTTTTTTTCAATGTATACAGCTACATAGCATACATATAATTTCCCAGGACAACACCTGGAGAATCATAGAATCATAGAATGGTTTGGGTTGGAAAGGACTTTAAAGATCAACATAACTCTCTGCAACAAATACTCAGGAAAAAAGTTTCAACTAGCCAAGTGTATCAAGGGACTGAATAATATTGATACACGAATAGTATTTCCATTAATTAAATCCTTACCTGATCGTTATGTAAAGTTTCAAGCAGCTGTTCATCTGACTTTTAAAGGAGCTTTGTTCCTGTGATGCTCTTGGTAAGAAAATTCCATGGGAGCCCATGTTTGGCTGATTTCTGACAAAATCTGGGAATAAGAAGAGTAGTAGTAACATCTGTCTTTACATATCACATTTCATATTTTTAGTTGAGAAACTTAATTGCATTATATTTAATTCACAGTGATGATAAATTACACCGCAGACAAAAAGTTAGTTTCACTAGGATGTGAATTTTGTTCCCTAGGTAAGTCACATGAAAATATTTCTGTCCTTAATTTCTTGAAACAAAAATTAATCAAATAGTTGTTGCATACTGTTCTGCAAAAAAAAAAAACAGGAGGAAAAAATAGGCATTTCTCACCTTTTCAGTACCCAGATCTTTCACAGTGTTGTCAACTATACTTTGGACTTCACCTTCTACTGTATGAAGTGGGAGTCCCAGAAGGTCTGTCAAGGTAGGTTCATCTGCAACTAAAAGCCTGACCTATAAAGCAAAGAGACAGCAGAGAGTAAAATAAGTAAACAAATAAGAAAAATCAGACATAAGCATATAACAATGTTCAAATTAAATCCAAGTAAAAAAAAATGAAGTTATATGCACTCTAAATACTAGATATACTTTCAGATTTACACCAAAACAGTGAATTTAATCAGCCTAGATGAAATATTTCTTGGTGCTGTTATTGTGTTTTTGTTTTGAAACAGTCTTGTACTGTGACATATTATATGTCATAACACTAAAATCTAAGTTTATCTGCACAGCTGCTATTAGAAGTTGATGTAAGCTGCAGACATTAGAAATCTTGAGGAGTGGTTGGGGTATTTCTCATTTTGTTATTGCTTTGTAAAAAATCAATTTTTAAAAAAGCTTAAAAATTTTAATCAAGGCTTTGAAAAGATTTAATACAGTCAAACTTTTTTCATTTTTTGTTAAAAAAAATCACAAGGTTGGTTTTTTTTTTTGCTAGGCCTATTTAGGAGCTTTCTGCCTTAAAAATAATTTTAAATGTCCTTTTATTAAAACTGTGTGTGAAAAATGCTTGGTATATTTGAATAGAAACATCATGTTATGCTCACTCTTCTGTGTTTTTCTTTCAGTTTTCCAGTCTCCTTCATTTTAAAAATGATTGAAAAATGAACCTCTATTTTATTTTCAAAATGGTTAAAAAAATTTGTATTCAAATTTTGAAAGCAAACAATGGGTCCACTGGTTCCACCCTAGGAACCCAAACCACTGGAATTATTTTAAGAAACTGAAATAATTTTTTTTTGTTCATACAAACTTATTTGGTTTTCCAGCTATATGATCAACAGTTGGGTAAAACATATACATCCCTCCCTGTTCTGGCATCCTTCTTTGTTTTTTGTTGTTTTTGTTTGTTTGGGTTTGTTTGTTTGCTTTTCCTGTCTACTAGCAAGTCAATAGTCTCCCTATGCACTAATTCTTTAAAAATTTACTAGCAGGCTGATATTTCAGGGGGTCTGTCTTTCTTTACCTTCCATGTCCCTCTGCTCATCATTTCCTCTGACTATTGAGAAACATTCTCTTTTTCTATCCAGGAAAGTTTCTAGCCATGTTGCTTGGTTTTCTTATAAATATTTAACAGGAATTATTACTGGGAAGTATTCCCTTGTCCCAGGTGAGACAGAGAATCTTTCAAGCTTAGTGCTATTTTCAGGCTCAGCAAGGAGACAGCCAGGTATGGAAGAACCCTCTAATTCAGCAAGCCAGGTCTGCCTTCAGAGGATGGGGTCCTTTTGTCAGAGCAGAGACCATAAATTCACTTCTCAACCCACAAGTTGCCTCTGCCTGAAACCTAAATCTCTGCTTCATTTATACGCTGAACAGTGGGCAGCAGTGTCTCTACCACGTGCTTGACAGCACTGCTGCATCTAGAGCATGAAAGACCATTACCGGGGTCTCTGGCTAAATACTTCTGTCACATTCACGAGCTGGTACCAGTGTCTCTCTCCAATTGCAAGATTTTGCAACTTCAATATTACTCTCAGCAATGACATCAGGTTCTTCACCTTTAACTCCAAGCCCCTATATACATCCCAGAAACTAATTTTTTTATCCAAAAACTACATTTTTTAAAAGAACAAGATTAAAATAATTGCAGTAATTACTTGCCATTAACAGCTACCTTGCTGATAACTTTAAGAAAAAATTAGGAGATTTGTCAGAAAACTCTGCTTTCCTGTTTCGTGTGCAGACATTTGGGACAGCTGTAGCCAGCACAAATCTAGGAAAGGTTTCATTGGGGTCACTGGTTTATGTGGCAGATAAAGAAAAGGCTCTGGAAATGGACTTTCTTGTATGGCACCTAAAAGCAATGGAACTGTATGAACACTGTATTTACACAGTGATTTTATGATTACAGTCGGAACAGAGCAATTTAGTCAATTAAGTCTAATTTTCTTATTAATTATTTCACTGCAGATAAAAGTTTCTATAAATTTAACAAATTCAAAGCCACCATTCAGAAGTATAAGGGAGACTCATATGCACACCAGTGTGTGATGGACATGACACAAGTAATCAGCCTGTGGGCAGTGATCAGCACCTTCACTATTCCGTGACCTGGCATATGTGCCACGGTGGATGATGCAAAAGCAGAAGGGGAACACAGTTATCTCAACCCTCTCTGGTTTTACCAGCCCTATCACAGCATATGAACCCTAGTATCACAACAGGCTACATAGAACCACATAATTTTGAAGCAGTTTAAGCCAAGACATTTGCTGTAAGTCTGATTTTTCTTGTAAAGCACTACTAATTTTGCATGCAATTAAACCTATTTATTCCTGAATGAAACAAATGTGTAAAGGAGGAACTTCATACCCAATAGGTTCAAGGTTTTTTTTCCTTCCATACTCAACTACTATTCTGTCTATGAATAGTAAGCAGCTGTTGCTTTAGTGTCCTGCAAATACTCTGGGGGCCTTTGTTTCTATTTTTGCTTCATACTTCCCTTGTCTCATTGGAACTGACCTCTGCAGTGTTACTATCAACAAAACATTGCAAATACTTCAAGGAAAGAAGATGTCCCCCTTTTAAAAATGAGCCTCTTTGCTGTTACTGAATACAACACTCTGAAGTCAAGTCTAGGAGCAGAGCAGATAAAGCTCTGCAAATGCCACCTGTCTCTAAAAATAATGACTTATAAAACCCCACCTTCTTTATTCTTTCACATACTGCCTCAATTCAAAAAAGTGACAGCACAGTTTGACCATGTACCTCCACAGAGACTGGAAAATCATCCAGAAGAAGAAAGTTTTAAAGGAAAGCCCCCAAAACAAAACATGTTTCAGAACACTCACTTTGGATGCGAGCAACAAATCCACTGAAACATCAAAGTGGGTGGGAAAAGTGAGAAAGGAGTGGCACTGAGAGAGATAAATTGCAGAAAGAGACATCTATGGAACCTGCCTTGGCAAACCTTCTGAGCTCCACATCCATCTGTTCTACATTAATCTGTCTCCACTGGGTTTTAGCCTAGTCATCAATGCTCCTCTGAAACAGATAGTACAGATAAAAGTGTCAACAACACTCAGTAAAGACAAGCTTCTGCTACGTAACAGATAAATGGACACTGGGGAAAGATGATCACACAGCAATAGTTCCTGGACCTTATTTTTTGCAACCCTTACACCACCACTCTGTAGAAAGCACACAAAGTAATCCATCTTCTCCAAATTCAACCCAAAAATCAAACATTCAAACAGTTTCAATACTTCAATATTTGATAGGTATACATGCATACATACCCTTCTTGTGCTATTAAACGCACAACTATAATATACACTGATAATATACAGATGCACCTGGGAGATGCAGCAGAAACTGCCCTGCATTCCCACCTGGCAACACAAATGCTAGGCAAACAATTATGGAAAGAAAATCTAGTACGTATATTCTTAACCTTGCCTATGAAAAATAATTTCTTGAGGTAAACAGAACTTTACAAAGCTGATTTCCCATACCGGTATGTAGGTGGACTTTTCTAGGCTCTTGCTTCTACACTTCTACAGCTTTCTAATGTAAAATTCTCTGTTCTGAAATGGAATTTTCTGGTTTTCTGAATTTTTACTCGATTTTAATCGTTCAAGCAAATTATTGGCATCAAAAAAAGCTCAAATGAAACTACAAAGGTTGTTTTTCTTTGGGATTATCTTGAAATTGGTGAACTTGAGAACAGAGATATTTTTACTCTGGGTGTCCTAAAACATAACAACTAAAGTTTCAAAAACAAAAGGAATATGAAAATATTAAATATTTTAAACTTTTAAAAAATTAAAACTATAAACACTTTAGGATTGAAATTAAAAATACTACCTTCAAAATATATGCTAAATTAATGATGATTCTTTTAAAAAGATTATATTAATATAAACACTAGTATCCAAGACTTTCTCAAGCAACCACACTTTTTTGACATTGTTTCATTTGTGTACAGTCTGGAATAGCTACTTCAAATAGTTTTGCATATTCCTGCATTAGTAACATTTCTTTTTCCAGCATCTCAAGTTCTTGATTTGCCTTGAAAAGGAAAAGAGCACTCAAAATACAGTTATAGGGCATATCAAGCTAACCAAATCCTGGCAGTGAAATCTATAGATCCTGTCTTATATGATTCAATATAAGAAAAGCTGAGAGCTATTATTGAAAGGGATTAAAAAACTGCATTTATATTGTCTCTGAAAGCACCCAAAAGACACACTAAGGACTCTACTTTTCAACAATAAAAAGAAAAGTGGCATAGAAAATAATTAATTTATACTCTTGTAATAAATCTCTTAACATGTTAAACCACTTCTCCTTAAAGTTGTTCAATGTTAACAAATTCCCTTCACAATATTTTAAAAAGATTCATTAAATCCTCCACTTTAGACTCCTGCAATCAAGAGCAGATTATGCTGACTTTTTTAAAAGAACAGGAATAGTGAATATGAGCATGTATTCTGAATTTTTTTTTTCAGTGAACACATGTAACATCGGAAAAGAAACAAAAGAAACCCAGATTTGGTGGTACTAGAATTATACCAGCTTCTTGAAAGAAAACAAAAACAAATAAACCCATAAAAAACCCCACACCCACAACACCCCCCCAAACAAAGAAAAAACCCACCTAAAACCAAACATAAACCTCCAATACCCCAACCCACAAACCACAAATATTTTAATATATACATCAAAATGTCATTTGGGTTAGTACAGAAAGATCACAAGCAAATATGTTTTTCTGAGATTCCCCTTTCTGAGATTACCTGAACAAGAGAGCCACTTGTGCATTTTGCATCAAACTGAAAGGGAACTTGCATTTTAAATCTTTCTCTGAATTCCATCTGCTTGCCTGACAAAACACAGGTAATGATACCTGTCACTAATCATGTTCTCATAAGAAAAACAACAAAGATAAAAAAACTGATCACAGAATTCAACATACATCAAGTAAAGTTCATTTTCACCTGATAACTGCAACCTCAGGTGCCTGAAGAGGAGTTACTTTATGCTTTACCAACACAGCTCTCTTTTTAACAGCATTACATTTTTTCAGGCAATTTATATTTAACAGAATAACATTATCTTGAAGGAAAAAATATCACACATGGTAGAAATATATCAGTAAGATTTGTATATTAGCAGTGAGGAAACCCCAACACCTGCCTATGGAATATCCACAATTTTTAAAAACACTTCTGTGTGTTTGTTCTGCAATGTAGTATCAACCCTTGTTAGAGTTAACTAAACATTAAAAAGAAACCTTAATTTGATCTTTATAAATAAATACCGATAATACAAATACAGTCAATAATATAAAAAAAAAATTGGGTCTGAAACAACCGAGAGGTACTCTTCAGATAGTAACACTAAGATTAATGTTGATAACAGACAAAAATTTGTTGCAGTAGACACAAAAGCAGGTTCCTCAAAAAATTAGTAAAAAATTGGGCAGAGAAAAAACCCCCCTGCTTCTGCATTCACATCTTACTCAAATTAAGTCCTTTGACTCAGTCACTGTATGACATATCACTTGTAGCCATGTAACTCAGCAGTTCATATTTAAAGATATTACAATTTGATCTAGCATTCTTAAGTAGACTGGCGAATTAAATTACGTGTAGCATATTTTAATTATACATATAAGGAAACAATACTCACATTTTAAGTCAAAACTATTTCACAATATTTCTAGTGCAATAGTGTTTCAGGACAATTCCTCCAGCTGCAGAAATTACTTTACCTGTGGAGATCACAGGAACAACATAGCCCAAGGTAACAAAAATGTGACAGCAGTACTATCATGACTGCAGCTTGCCAGTCATTCCCAATCTACCAACTTTTAAAAGCACTAATGTTCTTTTCAAGTGTTGCCAAAATTGTTCCACCTTCTCCCTATTTGTCTTCAAACATGAGTCTTAAAGAACATTTACACAGTTTGTGCAACTACAAAACTGAACAAAAGCACAGAGGTGACCAAGTATTAATAGTCAGATATTTCACACCCACATCACCACATCAAAGTACAGCTCACTTGGCCATCACCTCAACAAGATGATGGATCTGATAGCTATCTTCTTGAAGCATTTTGTATATTTTAGCAAGTCTTTCTCCTTTGTCTTCCAGGTACAACAGAGCTTTTCTTACCTTTCCTGAAAAAGGGGGCATGTTCCATCCAAGCATTCCTAATTCCCTGGATTAATCTAATGTTGTCATTTGATTGCTGAACTCTCTGCTCCAAATCACACACGGATGTTTTCACTTGCTTGATGTAGTCCCAGCAGGTTGTCGCTTGCCACGTGCATAATTCTTCCCCTTCTTTCAGCTGGTCTTCAATAGTTCTCAGCTTTAGTTTTCAGTCAGGAACCTCCAGAATATTCTGCATTAGTCTGTTGTGCAGCTGAATAACAAGTTCAAGGTTTCCAATACACTGTTCACAGGAAAGACACACACAGGATGAAATCCCTGTAACATCCTGCCTGCATAGAAGACTATGCATTTTGCTGGGCAGAACAGCTGTTTGAGGGAGGTCCTTTCACACCTGCATGGTATGCAAGGGAAACCATGTGGACCTTGAAAGTGTCCAAACAGAACAGGCTCCTGGGCAGAAGGCAAGCTCAGGGGAGCAAATGGAATACGCAGCCTGGAAGATCCAGATGGGTAGTGCCCCAGGTACCCAATGCTCAGCTGTGGCCAGCTTTGCAAGCTGAAGCGTAAACTGGGTGTAGGATTCTGTCAGACGAAGACACAATATTTCCTTTCAACAACAGGACAGTGAGAGCTGTGCACATGCTCATACACATGCACACACATTGCAAGGGCAGGGGGAGGAAGAAAACAAAACCCAAACTCCACTTTACTAACACATGCCACTATCATGAACCTTCACAAAACTGTTATTTTTTTCATGCACAGCTAAAACAGAATCTGGAATACTGAGTTAGTTCAACATCAAGAGATGCTTCACCTCTCCCAATAAAGCCACTAGCTAGAAGGAGGAAAGAAACAGTTTATCTTATATTTTCAGAAGTTTCAACACTATGACTTTTTGTTTACTTTGTATTTAATTTCAGATATAAAGGAATTATAATATCTTTTTGATGACTGGAATATAACAAAGTATACACGAGACATCTTTTAATTAGTATTCAACAATTTAAGGGTAGGGACCTAAGGGCTTTTTGAAGTGTGGTAACTTAAAGTAGTACCGCACGTTACAGGGTTAGAGCTGTCTTTATTATATTCCTCTATGCGTCTCTGGGGGAACCATTTACAACTTTAATAATTTTTTTTTACTGTTTAAAGTAAGAACTCCCCCCCGGCAGGTACAGGGCAACTAGATTTCCCAAACAGAAAATAAAGACAACAAAATAAGATTTAAGATTTTAAGATTTACTCATACCCTAGAATATTTCTGTAATTTTACAAATATGAAGTCAAGGAGAAACATCAGGTACAGACTTAATTGCAATTATACATACATACCTTAAGATCAAAGTTCACACTCAAGAGGCCATTTTGGGGATTACACTTAATTAGAGACTTTGGTCCTAATTAAACTGACAGATTTCATCCACTTGAACTTTCCATTCACAATAGGTCTGATCTTCATACCCGTCAAGGAAGTTCAACATTTCCACATATTTCTGAGAAATAAAAGCATTTTCTGGACTTTCTAAGACTCTGCAAGGAGAAAAATCACACCTAATCAGTTTTCTTCATTCAATGATACCAATTCACAAATTATGGTGTAAAGTTTTAGTTTCTCACATTATTAATTTTTAGATTAAGTTCTATGTATGCTGGCCACTTTTAAGCTAGCCATAGCCTTACCAAATTGAACCAGAGGGGTAAAGATGCATAAAGCAAGAAATGAGAATGCTGGGAACAATAAAATTCTGGTAAAAACAGAGAATATACTATAGTAGCTATGTCAGTGGTCAACAGTTGGAATGGTTATTACTCAGTAATTTAATTCAGGGTCTAATTCTCCTACAGGAGCTTTCCATTCTTTGTGCTGCTACCTAAAAGCATGTTTGCTGAAGGATCAGGAAAGGAAGGAGAGATGATGCACAATTTTCAAATAACTTGGATGTCTAGGTCCCACATATATAACCTTTGAAAGTGTTGCCACCAAAGAACAATCACACAGTTTACGTGGGATATGTTAGGAGTTTCTTTTCTTCCGGACAACACTGATTTTATTATTATTGACACATCCAAACAAACAATCATCAAGCCATTCTCTTAAAAGGCAGTTCCGAGAATACTACCAAGTGCACTTCAATGCAGAAATGAGGAGTTTCCAGAATATAGTACAAGATGAACTGTACACATGCACAACATGTATTTATAAATTCACTTGGGTAGGAGACCATATTATGCACATCAGAATTGTTCAGTGATTACCAATGACTTACTTAAATGCTGTTAACTTTCCACTAAATCAGTGACTACAAACACTTACAGATGAGGCATAGATGAGAAGTAGGACCAAAATGTCTGTATTCATTCCTTCAGTTCTTTAGAGCATTTAAGGTTTCCTGAAGCAACTGGAATATTTTTGCTAATTATTTCATTCCCTTTTTCCATCTGTTTTTCAGTAGAACAGAAATTAAGTCATTATGAATTGACAAGAAAATGTTCTTTTATTTTTGCATTGTGGTATACATTTTTAATACATTCATCACATATACTTTTGCAATTGTCCAGTTGTTCATCAAACATTTCCAACAAAATATTGTAATTTGGGCTTAATATCTCCATGATTACAGGTCTTTTTAGAAAGCTTCCAAAGATAGTTAAAAACTTAAAAAGAAAATTAAGAGGGAAAAAACCCCAAACAAACAGGAAAGTAAGCATTAGAGTTCCCTTTCTCTAATACTCTTCTCTCAAGTTGAAATCTCATCCAAAATGCTTCTCTGAAGTACAAGGATTGGAACGGTACCAAGCTATACTATCAGTATGTGCCATGTACTGATAAACAGACCACGTATTTCCAAATATGCTCTTAAATTGTGCAAAAAAAGATGAAATCATGAAGTCATAAGCCACTAGCTTCTTCCTCCAGTGCCTCACACAAATTTAAAGTGTTAATTGTACGTTAACTTTTTTGGGGAAAAAAAAGCCTGCTGCTGTAAAAAGTTACCAAACAAGAGGGAAGCAGAAGTGACTTCTCTAACACTGTCACTTTCCATTCTCCTTGCTATGTTTAAAGTTAAGACAAGTTATCTGCCTTTTGAAAAACTAGATTTAATACTGTATGTATTATCTGAATTCAGTGACAAAATAAGTTTGGAGGGAAATAGGGTAAACACCAGCATCAAATGCAAGATACTCATTTAACTGCTAGCAATGCCAAAAGTGACAACCCAAGGAAAGTCCACCTACTCATAATTTATATTTAATTATTATTTATTACTGCTTTATACTTACCACAACTAATTTGCAATGCTTTGACAGTGTTTGAGTGTGATGCATACATGTAATGGAAATGTATGTCTAAAAGGGACTTCAAGATTAGTCTGTGTTCCTCTCCCAAGATGAGGTCTGCTATACCCATGCCATTTCCAAGAGACATTTTCTAGCACTCCCTGAAAGATTTTTCAGTAACAAAGAGCTTGTCACCTCCTCTAGGAATCTATTCTAGTGATTCATTACACTTGTCATAAAGTGGTTTTCCCAGTCATCAAACTTGAACCTTCTGCACTTTAAGTTCATTAGGTTGTGGATGTAGAGAAAAGACTATTTCCTTCCTGTAAGCAGAAAACTTTAGTGTATTTGAGGATTTATGTCTGTTCTGTCTTCTCTTCTTCGGTCTCAATAACCATCAACAGAAATGTAATGCTTATAGATGGCCACAATACCATTGGAGGCGTTATCAAGGTGATTAAAATGTGAGATTTCTCCTTGTGGCTTTCAGGACAATCATCCGTTTGAATATCTTCCATACTTACCTCTCACATTTGACTATCTTGTGTCACTTACTCAAGTTCTATATATGACAACTCCTAAACTGTATTTTGAAGAACTGTTTCTAATCAGTTGTTCCCTAGCTTACATTTTAATTATTCCTGCTTAAGAATACATACTACTGCAGAAACATTCTCCAGCTACCTAGACTAACTCTATGCTACACTGGATGGAGAGCCTGGACACATCTGCCATCCGTGAGATTCTCCATGCCTCATGCAGTCAAGTGCAAATACAAAATGTCTGAGAGTGGGAAACCTCTCTGTTTCTTTGAATTACATTTTAGATCAGGCCCTAGCTATAGGTTAACTTCTTGAAAGAACCTGTATTCAGATCATCATTAAAACAAGAATAGAATTGGAGAACTCCATTTGATCCTGCAGCTGAAATACACGTTAGTCATTATTCCAAGGCATTTAATTCACAAATAGCTTACCTAGCTCAAAGTATTTAAGCAATGCACAGAACTGTTTATCTAATAATAAATGAAGAACAGTTTCACGTTTATGGGTACCAACCTTGAACATGGATTCTAAACCTAAACAGTCATTAAATCCTACACAAAGACAGACATCTTGCCTGAGTTCAAGCTCCAGGGTTTTGGCTTTAAACTCAGTATAATCATCTTCAAACTCCTGTAATGTTAAAAAAAAAAGAAAAGTATAAAATGCATGTATTTCCCATGGACAGAAAAGCTCATGGGCAGTATATGGTTGTGCTAAACACATAGCTCACCTCTGTCACTGACATAAAAACTTCTGGGATTTTTGTATTGCAGGTTTTTCAGTACTATTTTAACTAATGAGCAATGATCAATGCTATGTAACAGTGATGCTTTTGGTTTCGTTTTTTACAGAAATTTAGTTAACAACTGAAGCATTTGTTTAGCAGTACAGACTATTTTTAAATAACAGCGTAAAATCTATACACATGTGTACCAATGCAAGATCAACACATGTGCGAACTAGTGACACATTTGTTTAGGAAGCATTGTAAGCAGGATAGGCATCTCTGCCAGGTAATATTATTCCTTACTTTTATGCTGTTTCATCCTGTTAACCCTCCTGTTAAACAAAGAGCTTCTCAACAAGTTTTTACAAGCCCTAATTATCTCTGCATACAATAATTAAGTAGGATATTATGAGCACCAAACTTCAGCTACTCAAATACTTGAAGTCAACTAAGTAAACAGTATCTTTTGACTCTGACTCATTGTTATATTTAATTAGATTATCTTAAGAATCCGCAGCTACCATATGTATTAAGTGACAGAACAACAGTCATTTTCTACAGCACAGCTGTACTTTCTTAATACTCAGGGTAATTAACCATGTTCAGATGAGGACTTTTAGAAAAATAGTGCCAGAGCAGAAAATACAGGTGCATATTAATGCAAGTTCATGGTGGCTCTGAAGGTAGAGCTCCAGCACCTTCTGCTTTGTCCTATTAGCAACACAAACAGTAACATGTACACATAAAGCTGTCCTTGGTCCTTTGTTAAATATGTTAAACATTGATAATCTCTGATAAAATATTTTTTCTTTACATCTTGCAACTCTTTTCTCTTGTAAGACATTGCATAAATAAACAAATAAATAGAAGTACCAGTAGCCGAGGTGAACATGTAAATAAAATCCAGCATCTTCAGAAAGGCATACCAAATTTACTTTTCTATCTAAGAATCTTCTTCCTTTCTAACCCCCTTCCCCCTCAACTAATGTGGTTTTTTTTGTTTGTTTGGGGAAGGGAGGGGGCAGCAGTTAAACACACTGCACAAACCCACACATACATATCCAAAACACACAACAGGATGAACTACATGAACTTCTCCAGAACAAATAAAGACATTCAGATTTAGGTCTGTGACAGGGTGTGGTATGTATTTAAAAATACATACATTTAACACATCAGTAATCCCTTTGAGACAATCAGTCTGAGAAGCCCACACCTGTGACCTGAAAGCTAACCATCCTTGGGTCCTCTTTGGGTACCCCAAACTCCCCAGTCACACCACAAACCAGATCGTTGTTCTGTTCCGGATTTTGGGCAATTCCATCCACATATTAACCAAACATGTACTGCACATTGCCTATTCAGAAGCATGTAAAGCTTGTTCTTGGAAATATCTGGACACTATTCATATATCATACACTGAATAGCATGAACCTTGAAACTTCTGACTAACAAATTAGCTATAAGATAACAGCTACTATTTGATAAAGTTCCCAATTATTACTGTCAAATCCAAAGGCAAACAGCTTCTGAGGAATGTGAAAAAAAAATATTTTAATGACAGCAAAAATACCACAGTAATTTCTGCTTGGTATGCCACTTGTACTTATTCTGTCAACACTAAGCCTACATACATGACTAACAGTGGCTCAAACTTGAAAACTAATACTCATTGACTACACTTGGCAATAAGCTGGTAAGTCAACAAGTTTTCAATGCACAATGATTGTTCAGAAACATGCCATAAAGGTTGCTTTTGTCCTAAGTCAGTCAAGTCACTAAGGAAGGAATCACTGCCTCAAAACCAGATCAGCTTAAACCGTCTTACAATCTACACCTGGCCAAACATGATAATTGCTGCATTTTAACTGTCAATTTAAAACTGCTACTCAAGCATCCTCAACAAAATTTACATTTATGTAATGAGTATACAGGGAGTCCTTCATAGAGACAAAGTCAAAACCAGGCAAACTACATACAGACCTGAGAAGAGGTGTCTTGAAACCACATGTCCCACAGACAAAGATGTTTCAGAGCATCCTGCTGCCTCAGAAGGCAAAAAAATAAATAAATAATAAAAAGAAGCAGTAGCAGGTCTCTGCTGCCACTCCTCTTTTCTGAGACAGCTTTGTAGCTTTGTGCAGGGATTAGGAGGAATTTAGTGTGAATTGTAAGGGCTTTTATCAGGAGTGACGAAATTTAGAAGTACAGTAGAGTGAGTCCAGACCTTATGACATGGGAAGCTTTGCTATGGATTTTAAAAGCAGTTCCAGCCTTTTACCCCAAAGACACTAACAACTTTGCAAAGCTTCTGCATGAATTAAACCTGTGCCACTCATTTAGTTCAAATCTGGTTTACAATCATTTCTCTGGGTTTTTAGTTACCTAGATTAACCCACATATTTGCAAGAAAAATCAGTGTGCACACAGAATATATTTCCTACCACATCTAATGGAACAGTAAATTTCTACATTTTGCTAATAATTATATTACTATTAATATATATTATTTTATTTATAACAACTTTGGGATTTGGATATGTTTCAGCAAATTTGCCTGTTAAAAAAACACCTTACCCAAAACACATGTTCCATTCACACACAGCACTCCCTCTCTCCTTGCTGCACTGCCAAAAATACCACTCAGCAGGTCCAAGCTCGCTAAGGCCAGCAAAGCTTACACCCAGCGGGAGGCTGAGCCCATCTCCTCATCATCTGCAACCGTGCAAACCCACTAAGGCTTGCAGGTACACAGGTGTCAGAAGCAGGGGGAAACGGCAAGGACACAGCCAGGAGAATCAGCTGGCCTGAGGATTTCACGGGAGGAATGGGTGGGTGTGTTAAAAAGGTTATCCAATAGAGAAGAATTTTATTAAAATTAATAGATTAGAAAAAGTATGGTTTCAGCGTAGATTGTTTGGGTGAATCCCACTTCTGATGGCAACCTTTTGGATCAGGATGGCAAAGAAGAGAGTCACCACAGGGCACCTGTTAAATCTGCAGCCGGTGCTGGGGCTGCCTCACCCACCCCTGCGGCTGCCTTACCTCCCCTGGCTGGGGCACACACCTGCAGGGGGGCACACCGGGGTTCACCAGCCTCCTCACCTCAAGAGGAATTTAATCAATACTTCCCCACTCTCAAAGAGTGCCCTGCTCCACAAAGCTGCCGGGTGAAAGGGAAGAAGAGAGTGAATTTGGCTGCCATTCTGACAGGAGGAGCAGCCCAGGGACTGGGGCACTGAGGGGTGGCTCTGGTCTCCTCCTGACGTGTGGTTGCCTCATGCAGAGACTCACAGCATCCTGTGCACTGGGGCCAGAGCCCACTCTGAAGACACCCGAGGGCTCTATCCAGCAGGCAACAGTGCAGAACACGACAGGGCACTTTTTCATTTGAATGGATGTTAAAGGTGCATTAAACCCTTCAGAAGACACCATTTTCCAAGTTTGCAGATTTTATAGTTATGAATTAACACAAAAATCTTGAAAATTACAAAAAATGTCTATGAAAAGAACAGTAATAAACATTCTTTCTGTTTTATCAGATATAAATACCATGGCTGTTAATGAGTGTAGTGTTAGGAATTATTTTAGCTATTATTACAAGAAATTGCTATATACCAACATTTTAAAAACCTTCTCTATTTTTCAAGCAGAATGAAATGATTTATTATTTACACCAGAACTGCACATAAATTACATTCTAACACTCAGGAAAAAAAGCTCACAGAACTGACTGTCAGTCCTGTATGCTGTATGTCAA
Organism: Pterocles orientalis; assembly: GCA_011057875.1. Taxonomy (NCBI): domain Eukaryota; kingdom Metazoa; phylum Chordata; class Aves; order Pterocliformes; family Pteroclidae; genus Pterocles; species Pterocles orientalis. The sequence continues at coordinate 477,348 of WKFP01015267.1, read as the reverse complement.
TAATTAAATAACCTTTTTTTCTTTTTTAATTTTGGGCAATGTTGATGGAGGATTTTGTTTCACTCTATCTAAATTCATTTTAGTCACTTAAATTTGCTTTATTCAAATTTTTTGGTGACAGACATCTGAATGCTTCTCAGCATGTTGCACTTCTAAATAATTGAGTCATCTGATCAGGAAAAAAAGCATCTGGAATTTTCTTAAGAAAATGAATTTCTGATTTAATGAGAAGTGATAGACACTGAACCCAGCTCTGCAGTCATGTTGGAAGCCCATCTCACACTGAGTTGCATTCAGAACTACAAAACTCCTAGTTTTATAACCTCCAAGTTCACAGATACTTTAAAATAAAGAAATAACAGCCCAAATATCTGTGCACAGGGTGCAATATTACCATGTTACTGTAAGCTGAAAGATCATATGTTCTCTTCCTGAAAACTTCACAGCTTTCCAGAAACTCTTGATTCATTCTGCAGACCTGTTCACTTAAAATTTTCCCCTCGATTCTGCCAAACTCAAGTTTTTCCAGCTTTTAAAATTCCAACATATTAATTAAAATTTCCTAGGTCAAATGAATAAAAAATTAATTAACAGTGTGCCTCTAAAGAAAACAATAAGACTCCTGATATTTGAGATTACTTTTGCTTCATTTGGCCTTTTTTATTCTGGTTTGGCAGAAAGAGAAGTTAAAATCTATGCCATTTTAAATAATTAACATGAAAAAGAGTGGAGGAGCAACAGGTAATTCCAGCAAGGCTTTACCCAGGTTATGGAATACCCACTGGTATACCAGTAGAATATACTCTATATATATATATATATATATATGCACGCTGATATATATATATATGCTGATATATATGTATATATATATGCTGGTATATATATATATATATGCTGGTATATATATCTATACTGGTAGGATATCCTAGTTATAGAAGACCCGCTTATAGAATTAAAACACAAGTGGAAATGAATTGTCCCATAGAACATACAAATTTAACTCCGTATTAATTCTACCAGATTAAGTTTTAAAAGGCCTAGATAAAAAAGAGCAAGCACTACTAGACATATAGTTTTGTATATAAGCACATACTTTTGTATATAAACATGATTTATTACCATGACACAAAATGTTGCTATAAAAATTAAACATAAATCTTTTTTGGAGTAAAATTGAACCCACTTTAACCTCCTTTGTAACATGTGCCAAATTAATGTCTATGGTCTCTGATTGCACATGAATAAAGTTAATTGTTTTATGTCCTAAGGGGATGAAAATAACTGGTTCCTTGTGTGTTTAGAAATGTGCAACAGCTATTCTCTTGAGGAGCAAACTAGTGGCAGGTTCCCCAAGCAGACTCCTGCAGGACTGCAGACCCTTAGGCTCAGTATTAGGATCTACAAAGACTTAGAGCTGCCCCCTCACCCTGAAGGGACCTGCTTGTACGGGGCTGGGCTCTCTGTGGGACCATCTGATTGCCAAGAACCTAGACTGTCAGCAAGAGTTAGTTCATGTGTCATGGCTGTATGCGGTGCCTCCAATGGGCACAAGCAGCCACACTGGCAGAACTCCTGGCACAGGACGCTGTTCCTAAGCATCTGCAACTACCCCCCAGCCAGAGCACCTCAAACTTTCTGTCTGGTGATGGACACCTAAGAGCCAATGCATTCACCCCAAATTCACCCCAGAGATTGCTCTGCTAGGCACTGTCAGACACAACTGGATTTCTTAATCTCTGATAGTAGTTTAAAGTGGTGGGATGGAGGGGCACACCAGTTAAATAATTGCAGAGCTAAAGCACATAATTTTCCAGCTCAGATCCCAAAAGTGAATCTCACACTTCCCAGGAGAGCACCCTGTAGCCAGTCTAGACTCCTACCACAGCCACTTCCAGGCTCAGGAAATCATAAAATAAGGCCCCAGGAGCAGGAACTAGAAGCTATGACTGCTCCCATCCTACACAACTACCCTAACCGCAATATTAGAAAAATATTCTGTGCTTTTTTCCTGACCTCAGGTTTTTCATCTTCCCTTGCTTGTCAGCACTGATTTAAAAGGGGAGGTGAAGAATATTCTGTCTCATCCAAGGACTAGCCTAAAACATCACATTTTTTCTAGCTATAAACAGATGACTCCTTCTCAGTTCTTAGGAAAAAACAGATGCAGGTGTTAACGGTCAGGAGAAAGTCCCAGACAGCGGCTGGATACGAGGAGTAGCACTCTACTCAAGCAACTTTCAAAACCCTGGTAAGGGCTGGATTGAGGACACACATTTGTCATTTTTCTTACTGCTAATAGTCTGCTCCTTGCACAGCATACAGTATTTGCATCCTGTTCAACACTCTTAACTCTTCCTATGCACTGTAATTTTGTATTCTGGATATTAGAAACCAGAGTATTGCTGTCTGTATAACTGTGAATAGCCCATATTTCACACAGAATCACAGAATCACAGAATGTTAGAGATTGGAAGGGACCTCGAAAGATCATCTAGTCCAATCTCCTGCCAGAGCAGGAACACCTAGATCAGATCACAGAGGAATGCATCCAGGCGGGCTTTGAATGTCTCCAGAGAAGGAGACTCCACAACCTCTCTGGGCAGCCTGTTACAGTGCTCTGTCACCCTCACTGTAAAGAAGTTTTTTCTCATATTCAAGTGGAACCTCCTATGTTCCAGCTTGAACCCATTGCCCCTTGTCCTATCACTGGATGTCACAGAGAAGAGCCTGGCTCCATCCTCCTGACACTCACCCTTCACATATTTATAAACATTGATTAGGTCACCCATCAGTCTCCTCTTTTCCAAGCTAAAGAGACCCAGCTCCCTCCGCCTTTCCTCATAAGGGAGATGCTCCATTCCCTTCATCATCTTTGTGGCTCTGCACTGGACTCTCTCCAGCAGTTCCCTGTCCCTCTTGAACTGAGGGGCCCAGAACTGGACACAATATTCCAGATGAGGTCTCACCAGGGCAGAGTAGAGGGGGAGGAGAACCTCTCTTGACCTACTGACCACCCCCCTTCTGATGCACCCCAGGATGTCATTGGCCTTCTTGGCCACGAGGGCACAGTGCTGGCTCATGGTCATCCTGCTGTCCACCAGGACCCCCAGGTCCCTCTCCCCTACACTACTCTCCAACAGGTCAGTACCCAACTTATACTGGAACCTGGTGTTGTTCTTGCCCAGATGCAAGACTCTACAATTTCTCTGATCATATATTTATCCAGCAACACAGATGCTAAGTAATACCTCAAACTTCAGTAAGCAGTTGAAAAAAAACACCAAATCTGAAAAAGAACCACCTCAGATCTGAAATCCTGTTAAAGTTCCTTGCCACAGGCAAAGTAACTCTCCAGTGTGTTTCTCTGACTAAAGAATAAACCCTTAAAGTTTTCGAAGATAGTTTTAACTATTTTCACACGCTCCAATGTTTCTTCAGTTTCTCTTTTGAAAATATTTTCCAGTGAAAGATATAACATAGACTAGAATGTAAGGGGAAGTTGTGGATGCCCCATCCCTGGAGGTGTTCAAGGCCAGGCTGGATGAGGCTTTGAGCAACCTGGTCTAGTGGAGGGTGTCCCTGCCCACGGCAGGGGGGTTGGAACTTGATGATCTTTAAGGTCCCTTCCAACCCAAACCATTCTATGATTCTGTGACTGTATGAATCATGTCTTTCTATTGCCTGATAGGTACTCCACATATCTCTGGCTTCAAGATTTTGAAAGAGACACTCTATCACTGCAGACTATTTGCTAACTAAAGGCACTTGGTGAACTATAGAAGTTTCAATCCTTTCTTCTAGTCATACATCAACAGAAAAACTACTTAAATATGTTTCAATTCACTAATACAAAAACATCACTCCCATCAAGTAACCAAAATTTTAATACTGGGATTGAAAATTTTTAAAGAAAGAAAACTATATAAAGGTGTGAGTTCTTAAAGGTTTTAATTCAAAACTTTAACAGTGATCTTTGAGTAAAATAGGCAAGACAATACTTGTGAGTGTAAGCTGTTTGCTGAGCTAGTATCTCCTAAACTGAACAACTTTACAGAAGGAGCTGGCATTTTATTATATTCCATTAAAGTTTAATTTTATTACAAAGTAGTATATTGGCCAAACATCTTTTATTGCTAACTGCCTTATTTAATTTGTTTTAGCAGTAGAATTTATCTACAGATTTACTGCAGCTAAAGAATCAAAAATGATGCTGCAAAAATGCACACATTCTAATAGATTTTGCTATGTTTGTATCTCTCGCTTATTTTTATGACAGGAAAAGCATCTAAATGAAGCTTAAAAAAAAACAAATAATGAGCCAGCTCGTGCACACAAAGGAACTTGACTTAACATGTGTATGCCCCTGCAGACCTAATCTATCTCACCATCATGATTTACACTGCTACATCAAGACAAATTAGGGATTATTCTGTAATATACATATAAGCACAGACAACATATACATCTCATTCACTCTACACTTACCATCTTTTACTTCCTTGAAAATGTCCTGGGAAGCAAGATAATATCTGCTTTCTTTGGCTTTTAAGATCTTAATCATTTATTGAATAACAGGACTCTTAAGGTACAATTTAACAAAGGAGAAAGAAAGCAATCAGTCACCTTTCAAAAGAGTAGAAAGAGTAGAAGGGACAACTCAAGCAACTTGCAATTGCACTCAGAGAATTAGCGAATGAATATGTCTTAAGTCTACCAGCAGATAAAGGTTGATCCATGCCAGCTGAAAACCATGGAAAGGCCCCAAAAGCTTTCAGCAGGAATGAACTGGGCTCTTCATAACATCTGCTTACCTAACATTGCAACACCACTAATAACAAGCACAGAAAAAGCAGAGAACTAAACACAGCTCCCATCAACATTTTGTATTCGGAAAGTAAATAACCTCACATATCTTTTTAAATTAAAAAGAGCTGTTTCACTCGTAACAAGCTAAGATAATTATCATTAAACAAGAGTATCAGTTTCATAGACAAATTTGGCAACATTTTTCCCAAATATAAACGTTCTCAGCCTCATTTTTTCCATAGTTTGAGAAATGTCAGGGGAAGAAATTTAGAAAAGACTGATAAGAGTAGAATTCCTGACAGCTACATACCCCTTCATCACTAACTTTCACCATTCTCTAATGTTTAACTCTGTTTTTCTTTAGTAATTTGTGCAAAGTCTAATTACTTTGAGAAACCACTATAAGCTATTTGCAAAAATAAAGCATTAACAAAATAATTTTGGTGTCTCATTTTTCAGAATGCTGGGGAAAAGCAAACCTAAAGAAAGTCCTCTTTGATGTCTACAATAATACCTGAAATGACTTACTTGCTTATTTATATTTAGAAGATTGTCCCTTTTTCTGTCTTGTCAGTTTGGGGGTCTGGATGAAGGCCATGCAGAAAAGCTTCAGCAGAATCCTTATCTGCAGTGTCATGAATCTGATGTGACCATGCAATTTGATGGCATGTACCACTGCCCAGGAATTAAGGTCTTGTCTGCAAAATACAGAAAAAGCCCCTAAATTTCAAAGCAAGTACTGTACTATGACAGTGCAAAGCTCTTCTGCCCTCCACTCCCCTTTACATTTAAGGATGAACAGTGAAATTTGGAATCCAGTTCTGATCAGAGGAAAAACATAAAAAAACCCCTGAAGACAGAGCTAAAAAGAGTGTTTATGAAGACACAGATCACACTTCCAGATGTATATTAAGCTCAACATAACCCAGAAATGTGCACTTGCAGCCCAGAAAGCCAACCGTGTCCTGGGCTGCATCAAGAGAAGCATTAGCAGCAGGTCAAGGGAGGTGATTCTCCCCCTCTACTCTGCTCTCGTGAGACCCCACCTGGAGTACTGCATCCAGCTGTGGAGTCCTCAGCACAGGAAAAACAATGACCTGCTGGAATTAGTTCAGAGGAGGGCCACAAAGATGATCAGAGAGCTGGAGCACCTCCCCTGTTGAGGACAGACTAGAGAGTTGGGGTTGTTCAGCCTGGAGAAGAGAAGGCTCCGAGGAGACTTAATAGCAGCCTTCCAGTACCTGAAGGGGGCCTACAGGAGAGATGGGGAGGCACTCTTTATCAGGGAGTGCAGTGGGAGAACAAGGGGTAATGATTTTAAGCTAAAAGAGGGCAGATTTAGATTAGTTATTAGAAAGAAATTTTTTACTGTGAGGGTGGTGAGACACTGGAACAGGTTGCCCAGAGCAGCTGTGGATGCCCCATCCCTGGAGGTGTTCAAGGCCAGGCTGGATGAAGCTTTGAGCAACCTGGTCGAGTGGAGGGTGTCCCTGCCCATGGCAGGGGGGGTGGAACTTGATGATCTTTAACGTCCCTTCCAACCCAAACCACTCTATGATTCTATTTACTAATCAAAACCATGGCCAAACATTCTCTCAAAAAAAAATTATTGGCAGCAGATCCTCTGAATAGTTCCTTGCAGTTATTCCAGATGTGAAAAATCTGCGTTTTACTCTTTAATTTTCTAATAAGTAAGTTACATGCTGATTTGCTGTTTGAATGAATGCTGATAGTGAACAGAAATATTAAATATATTTTCTTTAGTATATTTTTATTACACTTTGCCACTGTTTACAAAAATATTAACTAACAGTACATAGCAAAGCATTTAAATAGAATATTAACGAAACATTAAAGCTTACTTTCTCCCTTCCACACTCTGCTTTTCCCCCTTCAGCCTTTTCCTTTAATCTAATTCATCTTTTCTGCCTCAGTTTAGCTCCATACATACACTACTCTGCCTGGCACACCCGCTTCACTGCCATGACATACAGCAAGGAGCTGACCCTGATCAGGGCCTTCAAAAGCATTCATTATTGACAGGATTATAAATCTTCGCTTCTCCAACAGTGTCAGTCACCTATGCAGACAGTCAGCCCTACACTGAATCAAGCCTTTCTGGTTTACTTAAACTGGGAGTTTTCTGGGACATGGCTCTTATTAGTACTGATCTCACTGAAAACATTTAGATGCCTTTTATGATAAGAGTTCAGTTCACATTAAATCCTCAAGGCAACAGAGAAGTGCAATTTATTAGAAATACATTGAAAAGGTAATTCAACAGAATAACTCAATTTTGTACCCTGGAAGCATAGCTGTATTGGATTCTGAATCCTGGTGACTCCACAGACAGCTTAAATCTTGCCTTTGAAATTAATTAACCCAAAATATAAATTCCTAGAAATCCATGTTTTCATATGACAGAGAAATTACAGTGTTTCAAATGTATTAATTGAACAGAAAATACTTCAAAACACCTTTTAATGCTTAGAAAAAACATAGTAAAATATTATCTTTGGAACACTAATTACTTTCTCACTATTGCAATTTACTACCAGTTTACATCTGAGACTAAACACCACCAAAAGGAGCTTTCTTCTTTTTTTTTTTTTTGCCTTTTTCCCCCCCTCTTGTGCTGCACAGGTCACACAATACTTATTTTCAGCGTGTATTTGATGAAAGCTTTGTCTTTGCTGCAATCATGGGAATGGGAAGATGACAACAGTTCTTTCAAAATTTGTTTTATTTTTCATTATTTCCACATGATGCTCCATATCTCAGGAAATGCTACCCGGCCAGGACATATGCTTTTCCTTATTCCTTAGAATAGGCACTAACACCTGGAAGCAAAGTGGGAGAAGTAATGTTACAAATCGGTAATAACAGTAACTCAGCTATTGGTGACATACTACAAACTGCTTCTTTAAATCTGAGAAGAACAAGCTAATCCAAGCCACACTTCTCAAACTCATGACTATTTGAATCAGAATCAGCATTATTTTCTTTTTCTATCAATGTAAATATGTACTTGAATCTCAGTCAAATTGTACCGTAAATGGAAATTATGTTTTGGGACAGTATCACTTCTCTCTCAGATGAAAATGTATACTGAGCAGATTCAGAAACTCAGAGGAAGCTTATACCACTTCTGGTTTCCCTCTCTTCCTTTCCTGCCTTACCTCAGAAAGCAGAAACGGATTGCAAGTAAGGGGAGAGGGAAGCAGGCATAGACTCAGATCTCCTATACCCAGTATTTCCCTAACAGGGGAAACAAATCCTATTAGTAGCACAAACCCTCCTTTCCATGGTTTAACAGCCACTAACATACTATTTAAAGCCAGTTTACTTGCAGGCTATTTTAAAAGATTTCCTAAAATAGCACCTGTGACATCCCTTGGAAAGATATTTTTTCTGTGATGCAAATGCATAACGCTGACTATGAATTTTGCTCCAGTTCACACATTTATTTTAAATCCTTCATCTTCTTTCACTACATCAACATTTCCTAATGTCTCTCCACATTGGCTCTTAAACCATGTCAGTACAGGTTTCTGCTCAGGACAGCATGTAGGAACTTGAAGTATGTTACTATTTGTCACAACACTTAAAATTAAGCACATGCTCAAATCAAAGTACTTTGGTGAATCAGGTCCAAACCATAGATAGATTAATAAAACTTCACACCAGCCTCCCAAGTGAGCTTCTTGGAGGAATGTCTTCAACAGTGTATGGACTTCAGACACTTCAGGCCCTCATAAGGCTCAAAGTATTTTATTGACAAACATCTAAAACAATGAGAACCTTTAAGTTATAGTATTCAGGGAGATGGACTCTTGCTGTGAACTCAGCTTTAGGGCCTAATGTGTCTAAAGATGTACTGCTACATCCATACCGTGTCCCATTTACTCCTCTCTGTGCCACAGTGATTTACAAACAAAAAACTGAAAAATAACAAAAAGGGAAGCAATAAGGAAAAGAGTGATGCAAGTCTGCTCTTGCACAAGTAGTTAAAAACTCGAGGTTCACTTTCAGGGTTCAGTTTCATTGTTTTGACAGTGAAGTAATGAACTGCACCAGAGCAGCCTCAGCATACCTGTTGCTTTGCAATTGTTATTCAACTGTGATATGTAAGCAAGCAGGCAAAATATGAGCTTAGAGAAGCTAGGATTAGCAGCACAGTGCTTCTGTTTATCTGTTTTAGAATCACAGAATGGTTTGGGTTGGAAGAGACCTTAAAGATCATCAAGTTCCAACCCCCCTGCCATGGGCAGGGACACCCTCCACTAGACCAGGTTGCTCAAAGCCTCATCCAGCCTGGCCTTGAACACCTCCAGGGATGGGGCATCCACAACCTCCCTGGGCAACCTGTTCCAGTGTCTCACCACCCTCATAGTGAAAAATTTCTTCCTAATGTCTAGTCTAAATTTACCCTCTTTTAGCTTATACCCATTACCCCTTGTCCTCTCACTACACTCCCTGGTAAAGAGTGCCTCCCCATCTCTCCTGTAGGCCCCCTTTAGGTACTGGAAGGCTGCTATTAAGTCTCCTCGGAGCCTTTTCTTCTCCAGGCTGAACAACCCGAACTCTCTCAGCCTGTCCTCATAGAGGAGGTGCTCCAGCCCTCTGATTAATTTTGTGGCTCTCCTCTGGACTCTCTCCAACAGGTCCATGTCTTTTTTTATGTTGGGGGCCCCACATCTGAACACAGTACTCCAGGTGGGGTCTCACGAGAGCAGAGTAGAGGGGGAGAATCACCTCCCTTGACCTGCTGCTAATGCTTCTCTTGATGCAGCCCAGGACACGGTTGGCTTTCTGCGCTGCAAGCGCACACTGCCGGCTCATGTTGAGCTTCTCATCCACCAATACCCCCAAGTCCTTCTCCTCAGAGCTGCTCTCTATCCATTCTCTGCCCAGCCTGTATTTGTGCTTGGGATTGCCTTGACCCACATGCAGGACCTTGCACTTGGCATTGTTAAATTTCATGAGGTTTGCATTGGCCCACCTCTCCAGCCTGTCAAGGTCGCTCTGGATGGCATCCCTTCCCTCCAGCATGTCCACCACACCACACAGCTTGGTGTCATCAGCAAACTTGCTGAGGGTGCACTCCATCCCACTGTCCATGTCTCCAACAAAGATGTTAAACAACACTGGTCCCAGTACTGACCCCTATGGAACACCACTTGTCACCTGTCTCCACTTGGACATTGAGCCATTGACCACCACTCTTTGAGTGTGACCATCCAGCCAGTTCCTTATCCAGCGAGTGGTCCTTCCGTCAAATCCATGTCCCTGCAGCTTAGAGACAAGGATGTCATGGGGGACTGTGTCAAAAGCTTTGCACAAGTCCAGGTAGATAATGTCTGTTGCCCTTCCTCTATCCACCTGTGCCGTGGCTCTGTCGTAGAAGGCCAAGCATCATCTCTCTCAAACTAATTTACTAGGCCCTTCACAGAGTAACAGTCAGTTTCTTCAGCACTTTGGAGCTCACGCTCCAACCCAGCCATCCTCGTTCCCACGGCAGCTTTGCTTCTCCTCCCCTCCCAAAAGCCTTCCCAAGATCTCTCAATTGGGCTAGTTCTCATTTTGTCCATGAAGAGGGCACGCCTTACACTGCTTGTATGCTCCCGAGAGAATCGTAAAGCAGACATTAATTTAACGAGCTCATCCTTTCACATAGTAAGGCCTATAAACATCCTTAACTTTATAACTGATAGGGTTTAGGTTTGCTCTAGTATGGAAAAGAGGAACAGAACTGACACTTTGGGGGCTTATTTTTCTGTTGTTGAACACTGAAGTCAGGTATGAGAAGCCACTGGAGCTGAGAGACTAGATTTAAATACCAAGGCTACAAATTAACCTCCTTGTGTATATACTAAACAAGCACTAAATTCATGTCAAAATCTCTAAACTTTCGTTTCTCATTTAGTCTCTCCTTTGCAAAGAGTTTTAGCATGCTTCAATTTAAAAATAAATTTTTAAGCACTTTTTTGCTGAACACTTTTTTTTTAATAACACAGATGAGCAACTCATGGAGACTGGAAGTTATGAGATATTTAAGTTAAAAATTTTAGCAGGCGGTACTGCCGGGAAATTTTGGCTTCTCTCTGCAGAATATGCAGAGTAAAGAGCCACAGTAATGCCACACATGACATTTGTGACAACCAAACCTTAGATATTTGTTACATCAGATAGACACTTAATAACACCAAACCGTATGAGAAATAATCCCATTCTCATTTTAAGCAGAAATATCTAAACCAGCGGAATGCCTATAATTGCTTTCACAAAAACCATCTTCCTTAATAAACAGATTTAGCAACGAACTGTGAACTTGGTTAACTTCTTTTCTTTATACTAGTCACCATTTTCTCTCAGTCTTTTTCTCTTCCTTACTAATCTTAAGAAAAAAAAAAAAAAAAAAAAAAAAAAAAAAC
>WKFP01015267.1:412675-432524 GCA_011057875.1 Pterocles orientalis | reverse complement strand
TTTTTTCATACTACAGGCTAGCTTACATATTTTACACTTGACTAGGAGGTTCATGAATGTCCTCAAAGTAAACATTATGCCAATATGAAATGCTGTATTTATATTGATCAAGATAAAAAATAAATACAACTCTACACACAGGAGGGGTTAATTAACAGGTACACACATGGAAAATGCTTTCAACAGAAAAGACGACAGACAACTTTAAAACTAGGTTAAGTTGTATACATGTTGATAATTTATGCAGAATAAAAAACACTAGCAAGGTGATCAAAAGTTATTATAGGGGAAAAAACAAGTTTCATAAAACATTTTTAAAAACCTTTTACAGTAAGACTAAACATGAGACACAAGCCTTAGTTTTATAACACCCTATGAGTAGATAGGCTAACCAATACAAAGACTACCTGGTTTGCTAAAGATGTAAAAACTGTAACCTTGTTACAGCCTTCATGAGGCAAGGACCAACAAAGCTACATATTATACTATCACAAAAGAAGAGCCATGTAAATCTCCCAAGATCCGAACCCTTAGAAGTTTTGCCATCTTCTTCTGTAACATTGTTATCCCTATAAAACAGTATGCTTAATCTTACCTGGTCTTCCTTTTTGGTTCAGAACAAACTGAAGAGCTTGACGTTTTAGTCAGTTACTTCCTGATGACCAAAGAAACAAGACAATCAAGGTCCATATTTCTTAGACTTCGGTATTTTGCTCAAGTGAAAAGTGGTCACATCATCACTTGAAACCACTCTACAATTAAGAAAAGTCAGACTTATACCTAACATGTATCCCAAGTTTGTTCTGCAGAAGGATATTAACTGGTCATTTGTTCTTTACAACAAAATTATACGAGTCTGCCAATCTATTAACACCCATTATGCATGTTGGGATAACATGGTTTACCAATAACCAGCTGATTAATTTATGACTTTAAGCCACTATCAGTAGTATTAAGCATCACTCAAAACTCCATTCTTACGAATGGATGCATACAGAAATACATACAGTTCATTATGCAGTCCTGACAACTTCCAAAGCTACTATGCTACAAAACAACTTTTATAAACTAAATTATCCATTAGAATAACTGACCATTTTAAAGTGTAGTTGTTTTTCAATAACATTGTTTATACTTTAACATTCTTCTTAGAACATGACAACCTATTCCATATATAGTTAGATTTTTCAGTAATCACCACTGCTGTTAAATATTTTTAATATATTAAACCAGTAATAATTGATTTATCTTATTTACCAAAATTATATGAAGCTAACTACTCCATAAGTTAAGTTATACTGAGGAAGCTATTGAAATCAGATTTTGGATATATTTCCTCCACCTGCCGGGTGGTAATGGAAGAAGGTTGGCTTAGTACAGATCTAAGCACCCCTAAAAAACAAACCTAAAAAATACAACAACCCCCCCCCCAAAAAAACCTAAAAACTAACAGGCTGATCAAGACGTGCAGTATCACCCAGTTTGCTTGCTTGACATTTTCTGAACAAGAAAGTTCAGCCAATTCATTTCCTGCTCTATATGCTCCAATTTCTGACAATAAGGAATGAGAGAGGGGATGGCAAAACTCGATATTCTCAGCAACTGCACCTGTATTGATGAGACATTTTTATAGGCCCACATACTCTAACAGGGAAATACAGTTTTTACTAACCTTCTTGGAAGACTGAAGAACTTACACTTAATTATTGAAGTTAACAGCACAGAAACAGCTCATTAGAAACCTGTTTCACCATGTAATTATAAGCAAAGTTGGTACTTGAAATGCTTCCCCTTCCCACTTTATCTAGAAGTAATGATGAAGTCATGTTCTGCTACTTGCAGGACAGGCAGAAAAGGCATGTTTCACCAAGGCATTTTTACCAGGTTATTCTCCATAGGCAATGTGAAGATTGCGCATTCCTTATGCATCAAGTTTAGGAACAGCATCTTCATATTTTATTTTTAATCTACCATCAACTAGGCAAACATTCGTTTTCACCAGCATTGTCTGTTGTTGAACCTTCTGCCACTAGTGTGAATTTCAGTTTAAGAAAGTCCCATAACCAAAGCAATTTTGTCATTAGAAGACTAAATGCTTCTCCTATAATTACTCTGAAGCATTTGAAAAGGATGCCAGTGCACCTGTGGTTCTGCAACAATTCTCAGCTCAAGGCAACCTGAGAACAGTTGCAAGTGACCTTCATGACTTTGGAAAGAGTATGCTAAATTTCTATACACCTCCCAACTACACCCTCAGAATGACAAGTAACACAGTATGAAGCAAAAAACTAAGAAAAATTCCTGCATTTTTTCTGGTTTTGTGGAAAATAGCTCAGTTCTTTGTACTTATCTTTTTACTGCAGATTCCATAGCTCGCAGCTTGTTTCTTTCAAGGTATTTGCTGCAGCTTGCTTGCCAATGAACATCCAAACAAAAACTGGATGTTATTCAAAAAAAAAAGAGCATGCAACCACCATCCTTCAGCTCCTTTGACTTTCACCCTTGGTATTTATATTTGCCAGTTTGCTTGTATATACCTTAGCTATTTTAAACCCTTTTCACCTTGTTACCACCTACAGGCATCCCTCCTTGCTTAGCTACACAACTCACTGAACTCTGCTTCTACACATACTCACTATTACATTAACACAAGCAAGGAGACCCAGAGGTTACATGTTGTCATGAAAATGCATTTTCTTTCATTCAGTATCATCAGTGTGATATTCTAGGACTTCAGACTAAACACCTTCCCCTCCCTCAATAACTAGCCTATGTGATAGAGATAACACAATACCATGAGTGGTATTAAGGTGAATGAGATCATCTAATTTTTCATAATATAGGAGTTTGAGAATATTAAATAGAAGTGTGTCTTACACAACAATTAAGACATAACTTATTGCAGACAAGTATTCACCATGTAAAATATTTACACAGATTCAAAAAAGAAAAATTCATGGAGGAAAATAAATCCATCAAGGATTATTTAATATGTATGTGTCTACATATATAAAAATCCCACTTCTGACTCAGGAAGACCTGAGCTGCAGATCACTGAATGGTAAGAAGAGTATCTGAGCCGATTATTCTTGTATGTATCACCCGTAGTCAGCATCAGACAGGATCAGAAACACTTTTGTGTCTGTTATATTCATAGAATCATAGAACGGCTTGGGTCAGAAGGGATCTTTGAAGATCACCTAGTTCCAAACCCCTGCCACAGGCAGAGACACCTTCCAATAGACCAGGTTACTCAAAGTCCCACCTAACCTGGCCTCTAACACCTCCAGGGACAGGACATTCACAATTTCTCTGGGCAACCTGTTCCAGCATCTCATCACCTTCACAGCAAAAAATTTCTTCCTTATGTCCAACCTAAACCTACTCTTTTTCAGTTTAAAACTGCTGCCCCTTGTCCTATGACTACAGGCAGGCATTGGTAAAAAGTCTCTCAGTCTTTCTTACAAGCCCCCTTTGTACATTGAAGGGCTGCAATAAGGTCTCCCCAGAGCCTTCTCTTCACCAGTCTGAACAACCACAATTTTTTCAGCTGTTCTTCATAGGAGATGTGTTCCGGCCCTCTGATCATTTTCATGGCTCTCCACTGGACCCACACTAACAGGTCCATGTCTGTCTTCTACCGGGGGCCCCAGAACTGGACACAGTACTACAGATGGGGTCTCCCAAGAGTGGAGAAGAGTGAGAGAGAATCACATCGCTCAGCCTGCTTGCCTCACTTCCTTTTATGCAGTCCAATATACAGTTGGCTTTCTGGGCTACAACTGCACATTGCCAGCTCTGATCCCATTTTTCACCTACCAATATCTACAAGTCCTTCTCTGCAGAGCCATTCTCAATCCCTTGATCCCTGTATTGATACTGGGGGTTGCCCTGACACAGGTGCAGGACCTTGAACTTGGCCCTGTTGAACTTCATGAGATTTGCACTGGCTCACTTGTCAAGTTCTCAAGGTCCCTCTGGATGGCATCCCATTCCTCAAGTGTATCAACCACACCACACACCGTGGCATCATCTGCAAACTTGCTGAGGGTACACTCAACCCCACCAAGTCATTAATAAAGGTACTGAGCAGTACCGGTCCCAGTCCAGATCCCCGCTACTGATTACTGACCTCTATTTGGAGACTGAACCATTGATAGCAACTCTTCGAATGCAGCCATCCACCCAATTCCTTATCCATCAAATAGTTCATCCATAAAATCCACATCTCTCCAAGGCTATTGTGTGGAACTATGCCAAAGGCCTTACATAAGTGTTGTGGTTTGAATCCACTAAGCTAGCAGCAAAACACCACGCTCCACAGCGACATCTTAGGAAACATAATGAATGCTTATCGGAAGTTTGTTTTAACATGCTCCAGTCAAATCTGCCATTATTTCAACAGCTTTTCACCCCACATTGGGTGCCAAAAAGGACTGTTGTGGTTTGACCCTGGTTAGCAGCAAAACAGCATGCCTCCGCTCCTGGGAATGAGGGAGAGAATTAAAGGGGTAAAGGGAAAAGAAGCTTGTGGGTTGAAATAAGAACAATTTAATAACTAAACGACAATAAAATTGAAAATAACAATGTTGATAATAATAATATATACAAATATACAAATGAGTGATACACAGTGTAACTGCTCATCACCCAATGACCAAGGCCCAACTAACAATCTCAGAACAGATGGGAAACCCAAAGCTGCAATCCTGGAAATAAGATAAGAGCCCAAGCACCTGAGAGCGCAAGAGGAACCCAAGAGAGAACTTCCAGACACATCCTTATCTATATACTGGGCATGATGTGCATGATATGGAATAGACTATTGGCCAATTTGGGTCTCAATACTAAACCTAAGGTCAAATAGTAAGCCAAAAATTGGGGCTATGCTCCCTCCTAGCTTCTCCTGCAAACACTGTCACAGCAGAGAAGCTGAAAAGTCCTTGACTGTCCTGGCAACAACTATAAACATCAGTACGTTATCAGCCTTCTCCTCAGCACAAATCCCAAACCTAGCCTCTTAATACCTACTATGAAGAAAGTTAACTCTGTCCTAGCCAAAACCAGGACAATAAGTCATGGCAGATATCAGCTGTTCTTCCCTCACCTACCAACACAGTCACGCCATCACAGAAGGCTGCCAGATTAGTCAAGCACGGCTTGCCCTTTGTGAAGTTCTGTTGGCTGTCTCTAATCCCCTCTCTGTCACCCATATGCCTTGATACAGCTTCCAGAAAGATGTCTTCCATGATCTTACCAGGCACAGAGGTGAGGCTGACTGGCTGGTTGTTCCCAGGGTCCTTCTTTTTACCCTTTTTAAAAACAGGTGTGATGTTTCCCTTGTTACAGTCACTATTCCCTAATCACATGTATTCAATCTCAGATATAATTTTATTCCTGTTTAAAGAATTTGGTAGTATGTTTCAAATCCCTTCACAAAGTTTGAATCAGAATAGTAGTAATATCCAAACAACACCTTCAGTCTTTGAACAGCAAGTCACAAAACCAGTGACAGTCACACAAAGAAGAGTTAATAAAGAAGGAAGGGGAAGAGAAAACCTTGAAGACAGGCTGAAGTTGGATGCAGACAAATGAGAAAAGGCACAAGAAAGAAGGACGAGATGTGGAGGTACTGACAAACTGCATAACTACTAACATTAGTGCAATGAAAGTAGTGGGTCAAAGAGAAAAATGCTTTGATAACTCACATTACTACAGAGAATGAAATAGAAGGGCAAAGTTCATTAGAGTGCCCCAATAAGAACACTTGGCATGGGATTTCATTGTCATTAATAACTGGTTTAGAGTCCACGGCACAACTCTGCAAAAGACTTAAAAATGTCCAGTTCCAGTATTGCCAGGCAACAGGCTGTTCCACTGAACAGAAGTCATTCCTCCAGGTTATTTTGGTAGATGAACTCCAAATTCCCCATAATTCAAGCCATGGTACCACTCATCTTAAACAAAATGGCTTGAACTTGATTGCAAGGTGATGGAATCTGGTGAATTTTGCCTAAAGCAACTAACAAAGCTTGGACTAAGTATACATAAAATACCAGTAATATTTTTCCACTATTTTTAAAACAGAAGTGTCCCACACACTTTTGCATGGGACAAACCTTCATCATCATGTAACAAAATTACTTCAAGATGTATGATTAAGGTAGGTATCAAGTCTGATATATTACTTTCTTTTTTCATAAGAAACGGAATTATTCTGAGAAGACATCATCTCTACCACCACCACTAGATTCCCACTGTCAGCAAAAACAATGAATAAGTTTAGAAAAAGCTTGTGACCTCTTCCAAAAGCTCAAGTGAAAGAAATCCTACAGGAAGAACAAAAAAAACTTTTACAGGGAAGCCGTTAATACTCAGTATTTCACTACAGTTTAACAGGCCTGTTTTATTTTACCCCATATTCTTCAGCATCCACAGATGTGCACATTCTGTGCTACACCTAAAACAAATATACACCAAGTCCAATGTGTCAAGGGACAAAGAAACTTAGCCCACCAAAAGGAAATGGGTTTATGAACTACATTTTTTATTAAACCATCTAGTAGCTCCTTCCACATATTCACTTATATTGCCAATTAACACATCCAGACAAATAAAAGGGCCTGAAAATAAGCTTTAAAAAGGTGAAGGATACCTTATTTTAAGAAGGGGATGGGGAGGGAGGCGGGCGGACAGATGGACAGGAATCCATTGACCTTCCATCTGCAGCTATCACAGCAAAAGCCTTGAAAAAAAGACAAGGGAACTGTGCAGGACCTGCTTGTCCCCAAGCTCATAGGAACAAAGTTCAGGAAGTCACAACCTATTACTATTAAAGGAAATCCATTCCACAGGGAATCATGTCTAAAACAACAATTCACTCAGCACAGGAGAAATGCAGTTTACTTCGTATAGAACTAGCTTGCTTGAAGGCCATGACAGGTATTGATCTCATAGCAAGGCAGGTATTTGTAAATCCCTGCATGTTCAAGTAAACAATGGACTACACAAAGGTAGCCATGTTTGATTAGGTCTTAATGGTTTAGAGATCTGTTTTTAAGGCTCAGATACTTATTTTCTATCTTCTCATTCAGCTTTGTTCTATACTTTTAATTAGTCCTTTGACTGACACTTTGTACATCTTCTCAGCAAAACTTCACAGAGTCACAGAGTGGTGTAGACTGGAAGGAACCTCTGAAGGACATCTGATCCAACCACCCTGCTGAAGCAGAGCCACCTACACCAGGTTGTTCAGGACCACGTCCAGACAACATCTGCATATCCCCAAAGACGGAGAGTCTACAGTCTCTCTGGGCAATCTGTGCCAGTGCTCAGTCACTCACAGTAAAAAAGTAATTTTAATCTACATCACTGATATCAAATGTGTTTTTCTTCAGGCCAGAAAGTGAAAAGATGTGAGAATTTCTCTGCTTTACCTTGCTTTTTTGACCACACAAAACATACAGCCCAAAATGTGAATGAAACTTACCAAGAGCAACATGACCTTTCAACTGAAAAACACAACAAAAAACCCAAACACATTTATTAATTTTGTTTGTTTTACAGTAGAGCCCACACACCTTGGGACCAGAGACTTTGAGTAAAAACAGTTATAAAAAGCAGATCAAATATATTTACTTCAAGATTTAATATTGTTCTTCCCAATGTGAAATTTGCCTCTTTTGCAATTTGGAATCCGTTTGACAAAAAAACAAACAAAAAAACAAAAAAAAAAAGCTTTCCCAAAACAGTTCATTAGCTTAACATTTCAATAATAATTTTAAGCTAAGAAATTTTGTTATTTGCAGCTAGAGTTCTATTGCTTTACTATTTCATTTACTACTGAAAACTAAGAAAAGGTACTTAAATTACCCCATTGCAGAAACAACTAGGAAAACCAGTGTTCACAGAAAATCAAAGGAAGTTAATAGCCCTAATCAAGACAGTTTATTCCTTATAAGTGGCAAGAAAAGTTTAGATTTTAGGATGTTTGTAATTTTATGTTTCATAACCATTCTTTCCTTGAATACTTGATATAGCCTTAAGGGCTGCACATCATGCTCTTCACTCTTCTTTCCATGCTACCACATCTTCCATTGCTGGAGCATAGCATCGGGAAGTTTCACAGGAGAGAAGCAGACATCAATAAGAGGCAAAAATTAAAACTAGTGTCTCACATTCTCGAAGTTTGTTCTTTCTCCACAACATCAAGCCTTAGGAAACAGAAATAGTACCTTCTATACGAAGCAATGGAGAAAAGGTTCGAGGATTGAGTGCTGCTAGCATAAAATTTAAAGTGCTACAGAAACAGCCATAATGCCCACCTGAGATGCGGGGGTAGAAAGGTGGAGGGGAATTCAATAGTCACAAAGCTTAAGTTTAGTTAATATATGAAACCTGTATGACTAAAGCTTGGCTTCTCCAGGACCATACTCGTGAATCATTTCCCTTCTTTCATCCTCAGTTACAAATCTCAATCCCTTTATTTTCCAAAAGACATCACATGGGAGCAGAAGTACAGACAAGATAACTGAGCAAGATGATATCCAGAATCTCTTGTTCTAATACCTATTAGTGTGTACTAAACAGTCGTACAGCATTAGTAAGCAGGAAAAAAACCTGCATGCAGAAAGGTTCTTCCTGAACCCACAAATACAGCCTGTTCCCAAAGCAAGCTTCCTATTAAGACTCCCCTACCAAAGCAGGAACTTCTGTCTAACAACAGTAGTCAACAAGTGCCTTCCCATCGAGAAAATTTTCTTCTAAGGCAAATTGGACTGCAAGATACTGCAGCAGCTGCTCAAATCCCACTAACAGAAACATCTTTTTTGAACCATTACAGCTCAACATAAGGTCAAGATTTTAATTCTTATTACACAGATTAACATTTCTGTAACACCCCTTAAGTAAGCCAAGTTTAGTGCATCCAACCCAGCTCTTATTATTTCAATGTGCCATCAAGTGCCGAAGAGTACCACAGCAGACTAAATTCTCCCAATTGCAAATCCCTTATTATCAAACTACATTTAGTCTCCTCAGAAATGTATCAGTTAAAGGGAAGAATCCTTTGCCCAGTAAAACATTTATCATCTTGGCATACAATTATTAAAAAAAAAAAAAAAAGGATTAAGCGTCAATATGACACTAACATTTGTTTATGCAGATTGGCCAGTAGTTTAACATGAGTGTCTTCTTACAGTTTTATAATAAAAAACTGTGTCTATAGTCAGGTTGCTGTTAACCCAAGAGTTTTTGTAACTACTACAATAGAAGACTTTTACTTGTATGAAATAAAACCAAGCTCATGTAAGCAGTTATCAAACCAGCAGAGAGAACCCCTAAATCAAATTTTATCTGAAACATTAAAAGTTTACAAATTTTAGAGTCGCCCTTGGGGGACACTGCAGAGACCTTGCACAGAATTTACTTTAGAACTAAGCTCTGTTATCCAGTCTTTAATAGCTCCTTTCCCAACTATTAGACCAGCATAACTAAACAGGCATTTCATAATGCATAATCAAAAGCTCATCAGCAAGTACTGAGGTATGATTACCAGTCATTTTTATTTTTTAAAAAAGAAAAGTCATAGGAAGCATGTCATGCACAAGCAATCTCTTTGCAGAACACAAACTCTTAAGGGAACAACTTTAGGAGCTAGTGGAGAGTAACAAATAGTTCAATACAAATGCATGCCATGACACAAGATATCCCAGTTACTGCCACTTTTCTGATCTTACATCCCCCATGCAGAGATTAGGAAAACTGCCTGGTTGGAAGGCAGTTATTTTGTTGTTTTTTTTTTTTTTAATTTATTAAAGCTCTAACAGTAAAGTCTCATGTTTACTCCCAAAGCTTACAAGTCTTTAGTAAGATGGAGAACAGGATCATTTAAGTTCATCAAATACAAACAGTTCAATTTCAATTGACACAACCAGTAATATTAGCTCAATGTCTAGAAGAAGTATCAGCTACCTTAAAACCTGAACTTTAGTTATAAGTATAAAGCATTTCCTCACAGTTAAGGGTTTAACATTTATTACAGACAATCCTGAAAAAAGTACTAATTTAAAACTGTCTGGTATTCTTACAATACTAAAAAAACCACCACACCAAAACAAATCCAGAACTTTGTCAGAACACTCACCTGCAACACTGGTAATGGTAACAGGAACTCCTTGAACTTGAACACCTGCAGCACCCAGGTTGGCAACACTTACTGTTTGAAGATTAGGTACTGAAGCAAGCTGGGCAGCATTCAAAGTGATGGGGGTACCAGCAACAGCCACTGGTGCAATCTGGGCAATGGTTGTGCCACCACTTGAAGACACAGGGGTAATGGTTAGCTGTTGGGGTAACCCAGCATTTTGAACTTGAAGATTTGAAAGGCTTTGCAGGTTC
Organism: Pterocles orientalis; assembly: GCA_011057875.1. Lineage (NCBI taxonomy): Eukaryota > Metazoa > Chordata > Aves > Pterocliformes > Pteroclidae > Pterocles > Pterocles orientalis. Next base: position 422,126 of record WKFP01015267.1, on the reverse strand, counting down.
TGAACCTGCACAGTTTGCCAGCTGATCTGCCCTGATGGTGTTAAAGTTGGAGCCCTGATGAGCACCTGTGTTGGACTCACTGCCTGCAGCTGAACATTCTGCAAAGGCTGCTGCTGGATGGTCTGTATAGTCTGCCCTGACTGGAGCTGAAATGACTGTGGAGGAATGGCCTGAATAATTTGCTGTTGAGGCTGCTGGATCTGTATCTGCTGCAGAATAGGCTGACCTACGATTTGGACCTGTTGAAGAGAACCCGACTGATCCTGGACATTCTGTAGTCCATTGGACTGAAGCTGACTGGAGCTCTGGGCTTCGGAGTCTGTAGCAGTCGTTTGAGGTTCTTCAGACGTCTGCTCTGAACTGCTGCCTGCTGTGCTTGTGTACTGGCCTGTTTCTGCAGAGCTTACTAGTGTGTCACTGCTAGTTAGAGATGTTGAGGCAGTGGTCGTAGAGGTGGAAGATGGGGAAGGAGACTCTGGCATTGTACTAGCAGAGGCAGAAGTCACAGGTGTAGATGCTAGCTGATTTCCATTGGAAACTCCACTCTCCGCAGATTGGCCAACTTGCCCGGCACTTCCTCCAGCTGCCACATTGTTTATCACTGGCAATGCCAAGGTTACCCCACCAATGTTTATAGGTAATGTTGTTACAACTTGCGCCTGAGTACCAGGAATAGTTTGCAGTTGCAGTGGTATGGAAACACCAGGCCTAATTTGGACTGGAACTGTCTGATTTGCTAGGTTTTGAGCAATAACATTTCCTGAAGCTGTCCTGTTTGCAGTTGTGAGGATAGCTTGACTATTCCCTGCAGGAATAAGCTGAATTTGTCCCTGTATGTCTTGTAGGCCACCAGCATTAGATGGACTGACTTGAAGTTGTTGACCTTCTGTTGTCTGAATCTGTGGGATCACTTGGTATTGGACACCACCGCTTGGATTTTGTACTTGAATGACTTGGAATTGTCCAGGGGTTGTTGCAGAACTGCCTGATTTGGTTTTTGAAGGAGATGTGCTTCCATTGTTACTGCTGGAGGGACTTGCTGCACTCGAGCCAACAGAAGATCCTTGTTGAGCAACATTATTTTCTTTTGAAGCAGAAGGAGCAGCAGCAACAAGCTGCCAAGCATTTCCAGCAAGCTGAGTTGTTACCAATTCTAACTGCTGTGGCTGGTTCTGAAGCTGCACCAAACCTTGATTAGGATCTATAATAATCTGTTGCTGTCCAGTTCCTTGATTCTCACCAGGAGTTCCTATTTTGCTGCAAGTGGCTGCTAGCAAAGCAAGAGGTGAAGGCTGAGAATCCTACCCGTAAAGAGAAAAAAGAGCAAATTCAGGAGAAGAGCATGAGTACGAACCATTAGAAGTAAGCATTAAGGTTTACACAGGAAGCAGAAAAAAAAAAGTGCTTCTGCATAGAGACCAATTATACAGCTCTGAATAAGGAAGTATGTATTTCTGTAAATAATCTTTAAACATAAAGCCCCCGATTATCAATGAATACATGATAGCCAGGTCTTCGACTGCATCCTCAATTCAGTCTTTTTTTTTCCCCTAAAATAAAGAAAAAAATTTAAAGTACTTTTACTACATAGAAAGCAGCTGATCACTGCAAAATGCAATCAAAAAAACATGTCCAGGCAGTAAAAATATTGCACCAAACCGACTACGTTTCATCCAACCCAAAGAAAGATGCCCTGAGCAGGAAATGCTGTTAGCTGAACATTTCATTTTACATGCTAATAGTTTGGGTGCTTCCCTTTTTCGGGTGTGTGTGCTTTACCTGTGAGCCTCCAGTTTTCCCTTTTTTATTATTATTGCTGTTATTCTCTGCCTCGGGAGATTTCTCTCCCTCTGTGGGCATAGTTTCCTCCTTCTTTTGATCTGCAAAAATATCAAGTGTAACAGGTTAATTATTCACCTTCATTTATACAACAACAAAACCTACGAGCATATGCTTTTTGGTTCCCAGCTTGTTGCCTTTACCTCTTCATAAAAACAACAGCGCAAATCATTATTACAAAAGAACGAGTCCTAAGAAACGTGGTTTGAAACCCAACCCATGGGGGCTGGAGAGTTAACACCCAGAAAGGGGAGGTTTGGTTTCCTCTCCCAGAGACAGCAGGAAAAAACCACCCACAACCCTCCTCCTCCTCCTGCCCCCTAAAGCATCGACGGCCACTGAGTGGCCGTCGATGCTTTAGGGGGCAGGAGGAGGGTTGTGCATGGGAGGGAAAGAGGGAGGAAAAGAGGAATGGAGGAGGGAGGGATGTACACAGGAGGGAGGGTTAGCGAAGAAAGGGGGAATGGAGAAGAGAGGTACGGAGGAGGCAATTCGGAGGGGCAGGCGGGGAGGAAGAGAAGAAAGGGGGCATCAGAAGAAGCAGCACGGGTGGGTGGAGGGGCAGCAAGAGAAGAGGGGGTAAGAATGGGGAGCAGAAGGGAAGAAAAGGGGGAACCCAGGAGGGCGGGATAGAGGGGGGATGAAGGGTAGAGGGAGGAGCGGAGGGAGGGAGGGGTGTGCACAGGAGGGAGAGAGGGAGGGGGTTACATACCGCTCATCCCGCATTAATGCCCCGCTGAGGCGCCGCTCTAGGGGGGAGGAGAAGGAGGAGGAGGAGGCGGAGGGTGGGGTGGGGGTAGCGGGGAGAAGGCCGGTCGCAGCCGGAGCTGGGAGGAGCGGGACGGCCTATTTTTCCACGAATGGCCGCCGCTGGGCTGTGGCGTAGCTGCCTCTCTCTCCGCCCGCCGCCGACGCCGGCCTCATCCCGCCGCCTTGAGTGACAGCTGCGGGCCGACCGGGCGGCGCGGGGAGGGAGGGACGGAGGGAGGGAAAGAGCGCGAGCGGCGGCGGGGGCGGAGCCCGCCGGGACCCAACTGACGCCCACTGAGCAGGAAACCGAGCCCCACCACCAGCCTCTGGGCCACCCCTCTCCGCCTAAGCCCCGCTCCCCACGCCGGAGGCAGAGGAGGCGGGTCGGGGGCGGGACGCGGCGCCCCGCGAGCCCAGCCCCGGCAGGCAGCGGGGCAGGCGCAGGCCCCCGCCTTCCTCCTCCTCTTCTGGCCGCCCGTGCCGGGCGAGAGGGGGCGTGGCTGCCGAGGCGCGCGCGCTTCGGGTTGGGGGTGGGGGCAGTGGCTGCCCTGGGAGCGGGCGGACGGCCCCAGCTCCCGCGCTCGTGCCGTTCTTGACAGCGCGAGGGAGGGCAGGCGAAGGGCGGGGCCTAGCCGCTGCGGGGCGGGGCCTGTCCGAGAACGCAGCGCTCGGCCTGCCCGCGGCCCAACGCGGCTCCGGGGCTGATTGACAGCGCGCGAGCGCCGGCCAACAGCAAATCCGACGACGGGCGGGCGGGGCCCCGTGCGGAGCTGGCCAACCCGGTGGCACCTGCCCGCCTCGCCTGCTCGTAACTGACAGCGCGCGGGAAGCCGCGCCGCAGCTTCCCGGAGGCGAGGCTCCCTCCTCGCGCGCCGTGCCTCGCTGGCGGCTTCCTTCCCCCTCCCGAGCTCGGCCGGAGAGGGCGGAGGCGAGACTCCCGTGCTTTCCATATGGAGGCCGGTGCCTATGCCCTCCCCCTTGCTCCGCTACTCGTTTGTAACAGCTTCCCGAGCAGTCCTCTGCCTGCGCGCCCGGCTCCGAGGCAGGCGGGGAGGAGCGGGCCAGGGACGGCCTCCACACCTGCAGGGGATATGTCCCGCAGGCGGGGGCGAGCGGACGGGAACGGGCCTCCTTTCTCACCATTGGCTCAACTGCGGCGGGCGCGCGCGGCACGCCGGGACGTGTAGTTCGGGGTAGGGGCCGCGGCGCGGGCTGGGGGCGCGCAGAGCGGCGCTGACGCATGCGCAGAGAGGGCGGGGCGGGCTTTGGGAGGGCGGGGTCGTCCCCACAGCAGGTGCCTTTGGGCGCCGCGAGGCGCGGGGAGGGGTGGCGCGGCCGTGTCGGCCGGGCGGGGGAAGCGGGGCTGGGCTCAACTCAGCTGAGCTTAGCGCAGCGCTTTGCCCAGTAGCCTCGCTTCAGATTTACTGAGCGGGAATCAGCCCCCAGCAGCCTGTGGTGGGCCGGGCTGGTAGTCCTTGCATTAAAAACAGATGAATTATGGTTGTGCTGTTGGTTTTCTCGGGTTCCTGTACTGCCTGTTCCCTGCAGGAGTGGGCCCTGGTGTGTGTGAGTGGGCTGGTGACCTTGCCCACTCTCCCTGGCTGGTTTGGAAAGACAGCTGGGTAAGCCAAAACTGGTTGTGGCTGTGGTGCGGTGGAAGAAATGGTGCATCTGCAAAAACTGGCAGCATGGTAAAGCCTGTTAACCCCATTTGAAATTGGAAGGAATTTGATCGTAGTGGTATGTGTGTGGCCTGGTCTGTCAGTGTAAGTTTTCTATACTACATGCCCAAATTCTTTGTCAATATATAGCGCCTACTAACCACAAGTCAGTGACAAAAGTGCCAAAGAATTTCTTTGCCAGCTGTTCAACAGTTTCATACCTCAAAGGGATGAGGACACCCTCAATTTCCATCCCAGGCCTCCAGCCTGCCCTCTGGAATAAAGGAAATGTAGAAATATTAAGCTTGTCCATTGTAGAGTAAGTAAATTATCAGAAATAAACATGCCACAGGCTGTTACCAGGTGTACACAGTCAGAACACACAGGTCACAAGTAGATGCATCAGAAAATGACCTCACAAATGCTGAATAAACTGTGTTCAGATAAGGAAATGGTAGTATCTCACAGTGCCTTCCCCTAGCCTGGGTCAGGGAGCAGGAAGAGCAGGGCTGCCCCAGGAGAGAGACGGCTGCTGAGGTGAGCCTAGCCTGACAGTGCCCTCGCATCCAGTTACTGTCTCCCATTGTCTGAGCAGGACTGGGGTGGGAACAGGACATGGTGATGATCCAATGGTCATCAGATGAGCAGGAGACGCGGCCCCCTCCACCCCAGGGCCGGGGCTATGGCCAAGGCTGAGCTCTGTTGAGACTCCAGCACTGCGGCAGTGGGTAGGGGTCCTGGGTGAGGGTGAGTCAGGGCACCACACACTGCCCGTGTTCTCGGGTCCCTGAGAGGCAGAGTAGAAAGCACCTCCTGAGTGAGGTTGTGTGAAGAATGGGCAAATGTATTAACAAAGCCTTTTTTTTTTTTTTTTGTGAGAGACAGGTGTTTTAAGTCCCGTGGAAGCTCTTAAACTCTCACTCGATTCCATTGGATCCACAGATGTAGGTATAGTGCTTTTGAAAATCTGGCTCTGAGGTGCATGGACTAAAAGCTCTGTCTCAACTTAGCAAGTGATTGAAGCAACGGATAAAAGATGGTGGTTTCAGTAGGGGCATCATGGTTTTTATATATTTTTACCATCCACAGTTACTCCTATAAGACCTACTCTTTCCCAAATTCCAAATGTCATTCTTGTTCAAATTCTTTCTGCCGACTTGAGCTTTCTGAGCCTGCTTCTTTCAGCATTGTTCCGACGTGAACCAGTACCTATCCTGTGCATGCTGATACTGGTTGCTCTTGATGGGCTCTTGTGGGAGTCAGCAGAAGTCACCTGCTGAGTTATGTGGAAGTAGGAATAGGTTTGAGGATGTACATTTCTTGACACAGGAGTCCCAACTGCTATTGGAAGAAAAATATCAGAAGCAGGGAAAAATAAAAAGTTTTCATCACCACCTTCTTTCAGGATCGGAACTTCAAAAATGTGTTGACACCCAGAAAGGGAGCACAGCATGGAAATGTGTGGTGAGCAGAGACCCACCGGAATGCAAGCTTCCTGGCAAGATGTAGCTCAGCCGTAGTATCACATGAGGGTGGCTGGCTTACACAACAGCCCAAACTAAGAAAATCCACTTAGTGCTGAGCCTCTACTGCTTGGCATCTCTCACAGTTTACATATATTTTTTTAATTGCAAAGAGTTTATCTCCTTATTATTAATATTTTGATTATCCTTTCTCTGTATCCATCCACTGTACAGTGTTCTGTCTCTCTTGTTTTATCAGTTCTACATTTTGTTTCTGGTTTTCTGATCTTTTGATGACATTAGTACACTGATTTCATTTGCTTTATTTTCTCCAACTTTTTACTCTGTGAAGTTACTTCCCTGGATCTTGCTTTTCACATTATTCTTTGCTCCTTTCTTTCCTGGTTCTAGTACCCACTCTTCTCTCCACCTCAAAAATATTCTTCCACCTGAATTCCCCACCTGTGCTTTGCGGTTTTTTTCCTTTTTTAAGGTCCCAAACTATCTTGTATCTTCTTTCCAGTAACTTCTGGCTTGCTCTCTAAGCTATCCTTAGCATTCATTGATTTTTCACCTAACACATTGATATTTTTGAACATATTTAGGCATTGCTCTGTAGAGGACAGTGAGGCCTGTAATGCTGAACAGAGCAACACCTAAATATCTTTACAAACAAAAAAAAGGGGAGGGGGGGGCAGGGGCGCGTGAAGTGGGAGGGAGAGACAGATGGCTGCTTTCTCCAGTTTCATTTGTTACCTTCTCTACTATCTGCCAGCACTTACATAGGTTGCATTTGGACAGAGAGAGCCAAGAGGCCAGCAGCTGTAAACACCAGAGACAGTAATGAGACGCTGGTTTCACAAAACTGTAGATCCGGTTGTACAGTAGATAGTGTTAGATTAAGAATGCTGCAGCCCTTAGACACAAGATGCTGAACTAGTGTAAAACCATTCTGTTTGAAGGTGCGGGTAGGGTTAAGAATATATAAATAAACAAATGAAGGAATAACTTTTATCTGTCAAGATTATGCAAGATCAGGTGTCAGATACCTTCATTTCTGAATGAACCTTCTTTGCCAGCACAAAGACTCTTTTGACAATTCTTTCATGCTTCCTTTCTGCTCTTGATGCAGCTGTGTCATGGAACACAAATCTTTCAGAGAAATCACTTTCCTTGTGTGTATGCAGGTTTGGGTGCATATTTTTCCTCTGTTATGTGGGCCCTTGCTGGAATCCATTCAGTGTTTTGTTGTAAACTGTCTGGGCTCCAACAACAGCAGTTTCTAAGAATTTGGTGACGGCATAACATTACTGATCAGACAGACCCTGGACCAGAGCCACAGTGGAAATTGTGTACTTGGCAAGCACACTCCCTAGGAATTGTTCTACATGATCCCAAGTGGACCAAGTCAGAGGTATTTGACCTGCTTGGATAATGTGGAAAACATCTATCGAAAACACCATGGGAATTCAAGGAATGAATTCTTCTGTAGTATCATTTCTTTGCAAGTGCCTGAGCCTGGGGGACCTCAAACAGTGCAGGACTGGGTTAAGAATCCTGCCTCTAGGAAGACCCAATGGTAAAAGTGACTGCTCCAGTTCTGCCTGACATGGTCCCAACTTCACCAAGCCTGAAACACAAAGCTCTCCTTCCCTTCTACCACATTGATGTCCATCGCACCTGATTCTCACTCACCTGATGTTCTCCTAGGATTGTCTCAGGTCATAACCATGTGTCAGTAATTGTGAGAAAACAAGAATGTCTCAGACACTGAATCAAGCATTTATTTATTCCAAACAGAATTTATGCAATAATGTGACTCCAGACAGGGCTCGTGCACTCTCCACCCCTTTACTATATAAACTCTGAGCTTTGGGTGACACAGCGTCAGACACTGTAAAAGTGAGCTTTGAGCTTGGGATAGAAAAGCGGAATCTGCCTGACATTACTCAAGATGTCAGACTTTATTCCTTGCACAGTAACAGGTCACAGCTATGATCCAGGACTTCAGCATGTCCATGGACACAGCACGCACATCGGTTTCAGGACATTCATTGATGGGCTTCCCCTGGCTTAGTCAAAGATGTCCTTTTTCACCACCCGGAATCACATCACCCAGCATGAAAGCGATGTGCATACCTTAAGGGAGTGATCATTCTCTTCTGTACACTTTTCTATGCCTGACCTATTGCAAGTCTGAAAATGGAAATAAAGTCTTGCTCAAAGTCTGCTTGAGCTCAAGGAGCTATAGACTCTACTTGTCATTACAGAGTGTCTTTGGCTTCTCTTCTCTTGTCTCTAGCTTCTGACAGTTCTAAGTCTCTGCAGACATCTTGCCTTCTCCTTTCTCACAAGCCAGAGAGCTCCTGTTGACAAATGTGTGACCTAACCTACCATCATCAGTGCTAAATTAAGTAGGGATGGAAAAACCTTGGGATGCATATCCTCACAATTGGGAGACAGATACTGTTAAATATGTCAAAAAAAAAAAAAAGAAGGCAGTTCTTAGAACCAAGTCTGACAGAAGATCAGTGATTTTTCTTTGAGCCAGACAGGCACACATCCAACTACCATTTGACAGCAACTTAAGCAGTAATTGAAAAGGTCTCAGTGGAGATTGCTGATGGATGAGCTCATGAGCTTGGATGTTGGCATGTAGGCACAGTCACCTGTGGCTCTTGATGGGTCAGTCTCTTGATCTCAGTGTGTTGGGAACTTGGGGGATCATAGACTGCTTCTGTCAGCATGGCTAGAAGAGAGCTGTGGGACAGCCAGACATCACACACCTTGCTAAATTACCTGACACTGGCTTTGTCTTCCATGGTTCTCTGCAACAGCTTGCAACATAACTACTCCTTCGTTTTGATCTAGGACATGGAGACCTAAATATGTGGAGAGTATTTTTCCACTGCCACTTCTTGTCAAAATGATTGTGTTCATTTCCTAAGTAACCTTGCTTGCTGTTGATTTTCCAGTCCCAACATGCTGCCAGAGTGCTAATATAGTGGAAGTGTGCTTTAGCTCTCCTCATGACTAGTTAACCTCCTCTACTTGTTCAACAACATGCTTATAGTAGTCATTACATCACCAAATAAGGGCTGAACTTATTGCAAATCTACAGTTAATGTTGTGCTTCCCATTCTAGAAATCTCATTTCACTGCTGAACCATCTCACCTGCATTTGCAGTACTCTTCTCACAGAGCCAGACATGGCGCGTAAAGGGATCCTGTCTTTGTCATAGAATCATAGAATCATAGAATGGTTTGGGTTGGAAAGGACCTTAAAGATCATCAAGTTCCAACCCCCCTGCCATGGTCAGGGACACCTCCACTAGACCAGGTTGCTCAAAGCCTCATCCAGCCTGGCCTTGAACACCTCCAGGGATGGGGCATCCACAACCTCCCTGGGCAACCTGTTCCAGTGTCTCACCACCCTCATAGTGAAAAATTTCTTCCTAATGTCTGGTCTAAATTTACCCTCTTTTAGCTTATACCCATTACCCCTTGTTCTCCCACTACACTCCCTGATAAAGAGTGCCTCCCCATCTTTCCTGTAGGCCCCCTTCAGGTACTGGAAGGCTGCTATTAAGTCCCCTCGGAGCCTTCTCTTCTCCAGGCTGAACAACCCCAACTCTCTCAGCCTGTCCTCATAGGGGAGGTGCTCTAGCCCTCTGACCAATTTTGTGGCTCTCCTCTGGACTCTCTCCAGCAGGTCCATGTCTTTTTTATGTTGGGGGC
>WKFP01015267.1:386096-412655 GCA_011057875.1 Pterocles orientalis | reverse complement strand
TATCCATTCTCTGCCCAGCCTGTATTTGTGCTTGGGATTGCCTTGACCCATGTGCAGGACCTTGCACTTGGCCTTGTTAAATTTCATGAGGTTTGCATTGGCCCACCTCTCCAGCCTGTCAAGGTCGCTCTGGATGGCATCCCTTCCCTCCAGCATGTCCACCACACCACACAGCTTGGTGTCATCAGCAAACTTGCTGAGGGTGCACTCCATCCCACTGTCCATGTCTCCAACAAAGATGTTAAACAACACTGGTCCCAGTACTGACCCGGTGACAATATTTGACTACACAGAAAGTGATGCCTGATATAATTCCAAGTTTGCAGTTTCATTTTATGTGGCCCATTGTGTGCAGGAAACAACGCTTCTGGTTCAGGAAGTCTGCGTACATCTGTGCTGCCACTGAAGTACTGCTGCTGTGCTTGGATACGTGCCTCTTGCTCAGTTTGTCTTGCAAAAATGGAGAGGCTGTGGGTGTGGTTACAGGTCTGTGGTACTTTATATGAGGTTCTTTTAAGCTGTTGCATACTCAGAGACAAAAGCGTGATCCCTCTCCCCTATTTCCTGCAGTGAAATGGGGCTGTCAGCTTACAAAGTACCAGAGTATGGGAAAGTGGGATGCAGTGCAATTTAGGATACTAGTTAACATGCCTATAAGACATGTCAGCATAAGCAGGATATCCTATGCTCTGTGTAAATTGCAATTTGTGATCCAAATTTTGTACAGGCTACCAATGACCCAGTTCTGCACAAATCTTATATTAATAAATGTAAAAAAATGCTGCATGAGAGGCATGTCAATAACAACACCAGTTTTTGTTTGAGAAAGTTAGTTCATACACCTGGACATTCAAATCTACAAGTACAGCATGTGTATGGGAGAATGCGAGGTAGGATTTTTACCCATGAACTCTAATAGAAAAGAAAACTCAAATATATTTTCTAATCTCTTAATGAAGTTTCTGAGATGAGAGACAGAGGACATGAGCCATAGACTCCATTTTTTTGTAGATCTGAGTCTCAGTGCATTTTTTTTTTTTGTGGTAGAAGAATGACCCCGGTAAAAGAATTGCACAATAAAGGGTACAAATGAAAATAAACTAGTAGTAATAGATCATTTCAAGTACCTGGGATTAGTGGCTGAAATGCCACTGAAGGATGCAGCTAAGAGTAGCAAATTCTTGTTACCACAAGTGGCTGCTTTAAGCAGTAGGTGGCTTTGCTGGTGCACAAGAGATTTAGTCCTAAGTAATAAATGAGATCTGATGTAAGAAATAATTACAGCTGATTCCCTCTGTCACAGTAGCTGCAAGATAGTGAAGATTAGTGTAGGGATCATAGCTGCAGAAAGAGTGTCCAAAGACATAAAGCCATGAAACCAAAGGCAAAATATTTAAGAAAATAAAATACTTAAATGAACTTGGTAACTAAGCACAGCACAGTAGAATGGTAAAAACAACAAACCTATTACATTAGATAATTCAAGTAATAAATAAGCCTACCAAGAATTAACAGTGGCCCCAGTGATGCCAGGAGGGAACGTCATGAACTGATGGAACTGAATTTTGTAGCTGACCTGTGTATCAGAGGGGCTCTGTGGGGAAACGTAACGTTCAAGTGGCCAGAAATAAATCCAAAAGATAAATATTTGTAATCAAAGACCTGTGGGCATCAAGAGATGCATTAGGCTGTCTTGAGAGAATGGATCAAAGTCAGCAGCAGATCTAACCTCTCTGCAGATGTTACTACTTACAAGGAGCAGACCACCAGAACATGAATTTCTTTTTGCAGATAAGAGAGGAAAGTCACTGTCAGAAACTGGCATGAAAATATTTATTATTAAAATAAAAAAAGCTAATTTAAGTTACAGGTTTCTGTTTCTTTCATACTGTAATGACAGTAGCTAGAATTAAAAAAAAAAAAAAACTGCAGGAGCTCATACTGTTTGCCTCTCACTCCAAGTAACGGGGAATCTCTGATGAGTATTTTTCTAGCCTCATCTTAGAAAGCACATCTTCAGGTGAATGGTTTCTGTCCATAGCTATCCTTAGAGTTAGAAGTTTTTTTCTGTCTTAGCCTAAACCTTTCCTGCTGCAGTTGAAGCCAGTTAAGTTTTGTGCTGTCTTGAGTGACATGAAGAACAATCAAGGGAATCCCTGCTTATGAGAACCTTCTATATATTGAAAGGTTGTTGCTATATCACCTCCACACCTGCCATCAGCCTTTATTTTAGAGCAAATATATCCTTTCCCTTTTTCAATCATTCTCCATCTCTTAAACCTCCTTTTTTTAAAAAAAATTTCTTTTTGTACTACCATATTAAACTACACCAAACTTAGACTTCTGAGAGGTGAGTTAGGAAAAACAATTGCTAACCCTGTCTTGCACATGACACATCTACTAAAATGTCCCAGGATGAGTTTTTCTATTTTTGCATCAGCATCGTATTGCTGACTCATGTTCAATATGTGCTTTACTGTGACACCTAGGTCTCTTTCTACAGTGTTATTACTATTCTCCATTTTGTATTTATGCATTTGATTTTTTTCTTGCCTCAATATAGGACTTGGTACTTGTGTTTATTGAGTTTCATCTTATTGATTACAGGCCACTGCTCCCATTTATCAAAGTCATTTTGAATTCTAATCCTTCAGCTCACTTGCAGCCCCTTCTGCTTTGGCATCATGTGCAAATTTAGTAAGTGTGCTCTGCATTTATTTCATCAACCAAGTCCCGAATGAAAATGTTGCATTTTAGCAAATGATGGCTAGACCCCAGCAGAATTCTGTATTATCTATCCTTTTTGTTTGAAAACACAATATTGATAAGTCTTGGAGTATTTTCTGCAAGCAATTGTGCACCTACTGTGTTGCAATGTAGCTCAGAACAAAATATTTCTGTACACTGTCTATGAGAATGTCATGTAAGATAGTGCCCAAAGATTCCCTAAAATTGGTACACATCACTTCTGCTGCCTCTTTCACTGCAGGACGGGTACTCTGCTGAAGAAAAGGCAGCAGTTTTCTGCTTGGTAAAAGAATGTGGCCATGAACAACTCTCCATCTGACTTGGAAGGGCACCTTAATTTATAGCTGAATGTTTAAATTTTTATTCTAGAGCACAGGCACAGTTGCATGTCATCAAAGGCAGCTTTCCTAGGCTGTAAATTTATTGTACTTTGCTGTCTCAGTAGCTGCACATCGCAACAAGCAGCTCACAGAAGTGGACAGACTCAATTTGACACCATGTAGCCCATTTGTGTTAGTCTTCAGACGAAGAACAACTAAAGACTTTTAATATCAGAGTTGTATATCCTGTAATGGTAGGTAACAGCTCTGCACTAACTAGATGCATCAGTAGCCTTCTGCTACTCGCTAAGCTGAACAGGAAATTTAGTTCATCTCATGTGGTTTCCTGCTGAAATACATATTTGCAATGACAAATGTATGAGCACTGCAAAATTCAGCTACTAGATAGTGAAAGATATCGCTCATATTTTGGTATTTTTTTCTAGAGTGAAACATTAAACTTGCTGAACAAGTTACTAAGCTCAACATAAAATATAATGGGGAAATAATTTATCTTTTTACTTACTTGAAAAATAATAATTAAAAGACAATTAATAGAAAGAGATATAACCTTTCTGTTTTAATGTGTATATTTTATAAATTAAAAAATGGAAGGTGTTCTCACTAAAGTCTGCCCCAAACCTTCTCAAGGGCACCTCGCAGCTCTGGAGTAAGCACTGCTCTGCTCCCTAGCTGAGATCACTAAAGAACATGCATGGAGAGCCAATCACTTTAGGTGCCATTAAGTCTCCCTGCAGCAATGCATGCATCTAATGACTAGGGAGACATAAGGGCAGAAAACAGCTGGCCAGTGGCTGCTGTAATCACACAGTGGTGCAGAGGAAAGATTTGGCTCCAAGTGGCTGAACTATTTTGTCTGTTTGGCAACAAATTATACCGTAGCTAGAATTCCCTGGTCCCCATGCCTACGCTGACACTACCTATTTTTTGAGCTTCAGTCAGAGGGTGAGAAGAAGAATGTCAAGGCTAACCAAAGTCAAACCTGACACCTTCTGTTTCGTGTGACCAGTATATGCTTTGCGCAAAGTTCCAGTAGTCTCTTTGTTTGTAAAGCTGAGGTGGCCTACTACAAACACAGTAAAGCAGGAAGCATCTCTAGAAGCAGAAAACTGGCCCAGTGGAGCTTATGCCAGTTTGATCCTTTCTGCTATCCTGTATCAGAGGACATATTTGGGATTCCTTAGTTTCAACTCTTCTTTAAAAATAATTCTTGTTTTGCCAGGGTTTATAGTCTACTGTAGTTACAGCAAGTAATAGAAAGTCTTCAGAAACATTTGACGTTTATACTTTCTCTCACTTTGCTTGTGACAATACTCTACTCATAGTCATAAAAGTTGTGATCTTGCAAATCACTGTGATCTACAGCAATCTCACTGCCCATTGCAGTGCTATGTTAGCAATCATCTAATTAAAGTCTTCTGAATTTGGCATTTAGTTTTATGTGCTGATTTTGTGTGCTGGGTTCGTATTCAGCTGTGTGGTTTCACAACTACCTTTAGCCAATTTTAGAAGGTGCTCTTCCAAAAAGAACGAGTCTCCTTCTCTCCCTGCTGTGCATCACCATTGACTCCCTTGTGATACTATGGGGTAGTATGGTAGTGTGTGGCCATGCAGTGACTCAGAGAAACTCACTTAACCCATCTGGAAAAAACAACAGAAAGGGATGTTTTCTCAGCTAGGTCAGCAAGCTGTTTCAACTGCCTGTGTTGACGAAGCAGCACAGCCCCAACACAAAGGGAAGGGGAGAAGATGTGGCCAGGAAGAGACTAGAGTTGCACCTTTCAGCAGCAGTGGGGATCAGCTACAGGAGATGTGAAACCACACCTTCACCACAGGGTTAGCAGAATACCTCTGCACTGATCTTCCTTGCTATCATGAGGTCTTTTATTCTCTCCCTTCTTCATAATAGGCTTAGCTGTGATGCGAAACTGTGCTTGTACTACAGCTGAAGAGAGGTGTATGTTATGTCTGGACCCTTGAGCTGCCTTTGCTCGCAGCATGACCTGCACAAGTACCTTATGGCTGTTGGGCTTATGGCTCAGGTTTCAAGCCCAAACTCCACATTTATCCATGCTAGTTTTCACTTCAACTTGCATATACGGACAAGTTGACTGATGTGCTAGGAAGGGAAACTCAAGTAGGAAGTGCAGACAGGAAAAATTAGTCTGACCTTCCTGGGCCACATGGGGCACAGTTAGCTTAAGTTATACATAACTAAGAATTAAGCCCAGAATGAGGAATGTCTCACAAAGACTCTGCAAGAGACATGGTATACCAGCAGCATCAGGATATGTGGTAACCTCACAGGGATTTTAAAGGATATAATTTGAATTTCATAGAATACATGGATGAGCCTGCAAATAAGCCACAAGGATGAAACACTTACCATTATTTCTCAAAACATTTTTGAAAGTTGATCCTCTGTCTACCATGTTGCTGATACATATTTACAAGGAGAAGATAATATAATATTGCTTTAACTGGTGCAACACAGTAATAATCCCTGCAGAGCTACTGTGTCATGTGGGAATAGCTGGTCCAGTATGCTCTTTGGAGTTGCTCCCAGCTGTTTCTCTTATGTCAGAAACTGATCTGAGTGATCAGGCACTGCTATTCCACTGGTTTTACAAGTCTCAAAGTATTCTGTAATTTGGAGAAGCTCCTTGACTGGACATTTCATATTGTTTAAGGACTTCAGGTCTAAAGCCTGACAGCTTTTTTTATTTTTTTAATTACAGATATTTTGTTATCTGTTTTCAAGAAAAAATAGTCCTTGATCAGGCCAGTACCTCCCAGCCATACACACAGGTTAGGGACCATCATTACTTGATGGTCCTTATTGTGCAAAGCCTTTGACACTGTCCCACATGACATCCTTGTCTCTAAGTTGGAGTGACATGGATTTCAGGGGTGGACCACTCAGTGGATAGGGAATTGGCTGGATGGTTGCACTCAAAGAGTTACGGTCAATGGCTCAATGTCCAAGTGGAGACCAGTGACAAGTGGTGTTCCACAGGGTTGGTATTGGGACCGGTGTTGTTTAACATCTTTGTTAGTGACACGGACAGTAGGATTGAGTGCACCCTCAGCAAGTCTGCTGATGACACCAAGCTGTGTGGTGTGGTGGACACGCTGGAGGGAAGGGATGCCATCCAGAAGGATCTTGACAGGCTTGAGAGGTGAGCGAATGAAAACCTCATGAAATTCAACAAGGCCAGGTCCAAGGTTCTGCACCTGGGTTGGGGCAAGCCCAAGCACAAATACAGGCTGCACAGAGAATGGCTTGAGAGCAGCCCTGAAGAGAAGGACTTGGGGGTGTTGGTTGATGAGAAACTCAACATCAGCCGGCAATGTGCGCTTGCAGCCCAGAAAGCCAACTGTGTCCTGGGCTGCATCAAAAGAAGCATTAGCAGCAGGTCGAAGGAGGTGATTCTCCCCCTCTACTCTGCTCTCATGAGACCCCACCTGGAGTACTGTGTTCAGCTGTGAGGCCCCCAACATAAAGACGTGGACCTGTTGGAGTGAGTCCAGAGGAGAGCCACGAAGATGGTCAGAGGGCTGGAGCACCTCCCGTATGAGGGCAGGCTGAGAAAGTTGCAGTTGATAGGCTTGAGAGGTGAGCGAATGCAGACCGGAGAAAAGAAGGCTCCGAGGAGACCTGATAGCAGCCTACCAGTACATAAAGGGGGCCTCCAGGAGAGATGGGGAGGCATTTGTTATCAGGGAGTGTAGTGATAGGACGAGGGGTAATGGTTATAAGGTGAAAGATGGTAGAATAAGATTAGATATTAGGAAGAAATTTTTTACTGTGAGGGTGGTAAAACACTGGAACCTGTTGCCCAGAGAAGCTGTGGATGCCCCATCCCTGGAGGTGTTCAAGGCCAGGCTGGATGTGGCTTTGAGCAACCTGGTCTAGTGGGAGGTGTCCCTGCCCATGGCAGGGAGATTGGATCTAGATGATCTTTAAGGTCCCTTCCGACCCAAACAATTGTATGATTCTATGATTCTGTGATTGTCACATCCTGCTCTTTGGCTTCTGGGAAGAAGATGCTTGTGCCATTAGCTCTGCCTGCAGTTTGGGGAGAACCTGTCAAGGTTGCTCTTAGCCCAAATGTCTGGTCTTCTAGTTCATCAGAGGAAGACCCCAAAATTTGAAGAATGTGTCTGCAATATGACTCATCAGAAGATACTGAACACAATTCAAGAAAGAAACACTGAACATATCACTTTAGCATGAACAAACCTGCCTGGCCTTCTGATCTTTTTAACTGTATTTATTATTATTGAAGGAACACGCTAAAAATAGGAACTAGCAGTGAATATAAGTGGTATCAATGTCCAGGAAAGCCTTACTCCCCAGCCCCTTGCTCCTGCTCTTCCTCATCCATATGTTCCTTTCCCTTCCAGCCCCCATCCTTCATTGTTCCAGCTCTGACAGTAGGCAATCTGTGCTGTAAATTGATCTAACCCACTGCAGACTGAAACTGGCTCCCAGAAATACCTCACTAGCTCTGGAGCTGGAGCGCTGGGAGCAGCAGGAATGACTGGCTAGTGTTAGGGCAGGAAGGAAGGTTGGGAAGGGCAAGGAGCAGGGTGTGCATCAGCCATGGTGGGGTGTTAATTCAGCTTACTAGACCTATGAAATCATCTGAATAGCTCAACAGCCTGTCTTGCCATCATAGGCAGTGAAAATACCTATCAGAAAGGTTCTGTAAACTGTGGTTAACAGTGTTGCTACAATTACTAATGTAAGCAAAAACAAGTCTTCATTTGCTGCAGATATACCAGTGATAACAGAGTAATACACAGCTTAAACATAATTGGAACACTGAGGAAAGCTTAAGCTATTTATAGTATTTAATAATTAATTTAATTGTAAAAAGTGCACTGCTTGTAGTGTTCATTTTCCTATTTAATGTAATTATTATTTCTATTTCTTAATTAATAATGCAATAACTTGTATTTGTGTAGCACCTTTTTTTTTGCATAATCCCCATTTTGCATAATAATTTAATCAAGATCTTTCTGTTGTTCATAAAAAATACATACATTCTGAACAATTGCTTGAAACTCTGCACATTGTAATCTATCAGACCCCAGCAAGACTCATAAAGGGGATCTTATCTCTAAATACTTGTTCTAGCATGTGTGAGACACCTCTAGTTTTTGACATTCTTATGCTCACAACACTCTGGTAAAATTGTGGAATTTTGTTACCCCTGGTACAGCTGGGATATCAAAGCACAGAGATATTGAAGTTTGTATTCAAAAGAGATATTTAAGTGCATAAATCCCACTAGCTGACCTGCCTAAGATGGTAAGAAAAGCCTTTGTGGAATGGGCACTGAACTTAAACGTGCCAAATCGAGGAGGATCTTACTTATTGCTGGACTTTGTTGTCTCATTAAGATTGCAAGAAAGAGTTCACTTAAAACTGGATTTGAAGTACTTTGTTAAGTGTGTAGAAAGATTTTCTTGTAAGGGGAGCCTTGGATATATATCACGGGACAGCAGAATGGATATAAAATAGCTGCTGTTGCATATAATACTTTTTATGACTAAGGAAAAAAGAAAGCTGTAGAGTTTTGGAAAAAATAATATCCATGACATTAAAACCAAACTTAAATTAAGGAATGTTGGGTTATGCTGAAGTCCTGAGAGACTGAAGTCAGGAGAGTGGATCATTCCACTGGGGAATATAAAAGAGACTCCATAGATTAGCTTAGCATTACTTCAGAACAAGTTGTCGTTGTTTCTCAGAAAGCCAATATGGTGACAGCGTGTGGACCTATTTGGAATGTATAGCATAAAAAAAAAAAAAAGAATCAGTTTCAATCTAAACTGTGAAAAAGTAGGATGATATTATCTTTGTGTTACAGATATGTTGGCATAACCTCTTGAGAATGGTCCTGAGGTTGACCTCAGGGTCCACTCTCAGGATGCTTGGAAGTGCTGCCCATTGGTAGCCCACAGAAGTCATCAAACTTTGTGTGAATCAGGTTTATGCACAGTAAGGTAGAAAGAAATGAAGACCGTCACACTTATGGCCTGTTGGAAGCTACTTTTGGGCTGATATATGTCTGTTGCCCTGTGGATCTTCAATATCAGCAATTATTGTTACTGTTTTTACCTAAGCATTAAGGTTATTCAAGCTGGACCAAATAGACAACACTCACCAATCTTACTTTAGAAAAAATAGTTTTAGCTCAATAAATCTGTTTATATATTATTAATGTAATAATTGGCTTTTAATTTTGTTTTAATTTTTATTAATACAATTTTATTAATAAAACTGGCTTCATGAAATGCAGAATGTATAGAAAGTCAATATTTAAATGTAGTTATTTTACCAAGCTTATGGCAATATATTTTTTTTCAAAATATTTTGGTTTTATTTGCTGCTATAATAATAAATTATTCTCAGGACGTTCAGAGTATTTGATTTAATAAGTGAAAACTATATTTAAACACAAGAATTTAAGACAAATAGTATTAGGTAGCCTTGAAACAACAAAAATTATTAAATACATTAAACTTTTCTGAAAGCAGCAATATATTAAAGAAAAGAAAAGAAAAACATGTGCTGAACATATGTGGTGGTTTTTTGTTCTTATCCTTGTTCAGGTTAATACCGTTCCAGCAATTTTACAAAGACAATCTGTTTTCACTGTATTTCATCTTTCTTTCTTCTCATCAGTATTATTCCTGGCAATGCTCACACAAGTAAACACTGACACACTTGAAAAAAACAGAGGATTAATTTTTCCAGGGTGTGTTTCCATCAGAGTCTGGGCTCTTCTAGCATCTCACTGCCCACTGAGGAGGACATGTCTTGCTTCTCCTGTGCTCAGAGGGCCTCCTTGCAAGTCTCTGTTCTATACGCACTGTTGGCAGCCACATAGTGCTTTCTCCTTCTCTTTTTGTTTTAATGGTCATCTGCCCCTCCCTGAGCCAACTGAACTCGCATTTCGAGCAGAGTATGCTCTTTGGGGGTTTTTTCTAGGCTTGTGTGCTGGGTTACTGAGCTGCACAGGGTTGCAGAGAGGTCCCTGGTGCTACCTACATGGTGGAACCAGGTGCTGGGGAACACAGAGGAGGGCAGAGACAAGGAGGCATTTTCCCTTTTCAGTGGAGAGGAGTGGTTCTATCAGCTCACCCTGTTGAATGTAACTTCACCTTCCAAGTAGATTTAGTGAAAGAAAAAAAAAAGGCTTTTTTTTGCTAAGTCAATTAGGGTGAAGGCAGAGAGGGAGGGGAGCTGCTGGTGGGACTGTCCCCCAGGTGACTCACAGAATGATACTGACAATGATTAGACAAGCATGCATGTTTTGTATTGATATGATATTTAACATGGTACTGAATTAACCAATAGGAAGTTTCAGAAGCTATTTGACAAGCTTTGTTCAGAAATTATTATCTGGAGATACTGTAATGAAGATTTTTTATAGCAAGCAATGTCCTTTTTATTATATATTTTTTTAATAAGACTTTCATACATTTCCTAACATAGGTGATTTTTAGTTTTCTGAGATTCTGTCAACGTACACACTAGCAACATCACCTCTTCACAGAAGCCTAGCAAGGTTTCGAGGTCTAAGCAAGTCTTCTCTCAGCAATCTCACTACCTACTGAGGGTACAGTTCAAAGAACGGTAGTATCTCTAGTCTATAGATATTACTGAGGTGATCAGAGCAACTTGGAAAGTGGAATTACAAGAAGGCAGAGCTATTTTCCAGTTTCTTTAGCTTCTGTTCCACATAGACTGATGTGATTTGTTCCTTCCACCAAGTCTGCTAGAAACTGTAGCTCTTCCATCTCCTCCCCAACTGCCCCTTATCGCTGCTCAGGGTGAAGGCGTGTGTGGCTGCAGGCAGTGATAAAGGACAGGCATATGTCAGCGAAGGAATGAAAACAACTTAAAGCAGAGCCACAGCATTCGTTTAGAGTGGCTGATGGTCCGAGGCACCTTGGGCCCAATGGGGACACTCTTGCACAACCATCTGTGTAAAGGGGACATGCTCAGGTCAGCCTATTGGCCCCTTGCTGCTAGCTCCCCTGCTGACTTCAGAGAAGGTGCAAGAAAGGGCTGGGTTTATAAACAGACAGCTCTTTCAGATCGAAAAAGATTAATTTTGCACTAGTGAAGTGCTGTTGAAAAAGGAGCAGTTTTCTCTTTTAGAGGAAAATAACAAGGAACAGTTATTTAAAAGGATAAAAAAGCTATCAAGAAATGCAAGTTTCAAGAGACTGTAAGCAATGTCACTTGTGGCTGTCAGAGACTTTAAATAAGTGTGATTAGTCTTGAAGGGGAAGAACAAGTGTCGCTTTTTAAATTAAAAAAAGCCAATGACTTTTCTTTCCAGCATTGAAAAGATAGGATCCAGTACTTTGGCATTTAACAAGAGTTATTCTTCTGTGTGCCTGGTTGAAAGGAAGAGTGAACAAAGAGGGAATGATGAGTTCAGAACCCAGATCCTTCAGTTAGCTTACTGAGGTGGAAAAAAGAATGGTTATTATGAAGAACAGATAAATTGCAAGTTTGCAAACAACACAAAAGATGATTTTCTAATGACAGATAGCAAAGCCAATTTACCAATGTTTTCTAGAAACATGTTTTCATTTTATGAGGCAGATGTTTCCAGAGAATATCATCAACCCTTTCAGTTATTTCTTTGGTGGCTATAAAACCAACATCTAATCATAGAGAGATTGACCTAATCATGAAAGAAAATACGACCCCCAATTCCTTGAACTGCTTGCAGTTTCAGATGGCACTGTTTTGCAAGGCGAATATGAAGAATTTTTACTTAAATTAATTCTTAATATTGTAATTTTATTAGTGCTTCTCTGCTTTACTTAAGCTAGGACATGCTCTCCAAAGTAGCCTAGGCTTAGACTAGTCCCCAGTTCCAATCACAGCCCAGATATTGGGATAGGGTCTGGTTTACCATGTAAGTAAAAATCTTTTTGAAGTCAGGAGGAGTGTAGAGCTTTTTTTGTGGCTTCCTCCTGTCTATACCAGTCAGGCCAAATGCAAAATGGAGACAGAAGTTGTAGTTATATGGAGTAATGGTAGGCTTGAGTGGGGAGATGGAGGTGGCAGAAGCTGAAGGACAAGGAAGTGATCAGGAGAAAATGAGGCACAGAAGGGCTGTGGTGACATGGCCCTGGGAAATTCCCACTGATGCAAACTCACCAGAAGACTCTTGGTAACCACATTCTGCCCTTGAGCTCTCCAGCTTTCCCCCAGCAAGGTGGTCTATCCAGCCTTTCCTTAGCCACAGCACTGTATTTGTTGCCACTGCAAGGAAAGAAAACCTAAACCTACCGCTGGCAGTCCCCAAAACCAGGACAGACACCCCCTTGGGAGGATGTGCTCTAATGTTTCCATCTATTTCAAAGTGAAAACAAGTATCTTCTTCAGCAACATCCAAGTGGATGAGGAAAAGAGATTGAAGACAGTTAGGTAAACAATGGTTTGTTCTTTAAATGGATGATAGCATAGAAGTATCAGAAGCTATTTGGTATTTCCATGGTCACAGGCACCACATGGCCACAGATGGAAATAACTCCTTTCAAAGCAAATTTTACAAGAACATTGTCTCAACTGAAAAAGGAGCTAATAAGCTAATGGCAAAACAGGAATCATTGGTCTACATAAATGTATCATTTTAGCATGGGTACATCCTGGAAAACTATCACAAGCAGATGACATATATATGGAAGATAACATGACTGCAAACATTTGTTGCCTCTGCAGAAGCCATCTTGTCATTTTCTGTATTTTTCATGTGTGTCAGCAGCATAAACATTGCAAGAGTTTTGTTCTAAAATTATAAGAATTATTGTTATTAGACACCTCAGTTTGCCTGCTGTCTTAGATTTGACAGTCCACCACAGGTGACTGATAGATTTACCTCTTCGCCAGGTCTTATCTAAGTTTTTGCTATTCTTACCCATATATGCAAAAGAAATTTTCCTTTTATTCAGGTAAGAGAAAGATTTTTTTTTTCTTTTTAAGGAATGGAACAGTTGCCATCGCTGTTTTCGTCCAAGTAGAGCACACTTGTCTAATAAAAAATATAAAGGTGACGTTTTCTATCAACCTTGGATCCGTATGTACTCTTTATACAGCACAACTATATATAAAGCCAATAAGTTTAGATACTTGGAACTTTTATTGCTAGTATTTACTATGTGATAAGTATTTGGGATTAGATCCTCACTAGCATGTGAAAAGATAGATTGATACACAAAGAGGTTGCCTATATAGCTGTGATTGATTGGTTTAACTTACAAAAGCCATTCAAACATACTTTTAAAAATGTTGGTAGCAATAGGATGAATTTCTGAATGAAGTTTGTAAGGGAATTAAAGATTTTTTCTCTTAAAGTTGCTGCATAAATGTTATCTTTGTTTGACATAAAGTCTGTGAGATACTTTATAAATTTCAAATGTCTTCTTTGAAGAGTTACTATCTTCTAGTAGTCTGTATCAGAGATTCTATATTTGACTGTAAAATTGGGAAAGGCAGTCACCAAAACTCATGTATGTATCCTTTCCTGTGCTGAAAAATAATTTACTCAGTTTTCAATTATGCTCTTTTGCTGACAAATGGAATCACATTTGGAAGATAATTTACTTCAAAATAGAAACATCAATCCATTACCTAAAATAGGCCACATTTTTAGATTCAGTCCTCCTCCCCATTTTAATTTTAGAGTTTCTTATTGGTACTAGTTGTTTTAAATAGATTGGTTTTGTGGCAGAAACCCACATACACGTGACTTCTCTCAAAAATAGCTCCTGGCAAAAAATTGCAAAAATTGAGACCAGCCTAAAGCTAGGGTGAAAATGTTTTCTGTGTACAGACACTAAGTGTGGAGAGTGAGTCAGTCTGGAGAGGGAAATTTAGGAAGAAAGGAAGGCAGTTCTGCAAAAAGATGACATTATTGTCTCTGGAAATCACTTTCTAGAGCATGTGTGGCAATGACTCAATAGAAGAAAATGAGCAGTAACCATCATTTATGGCTTCTGGACTTTCCTGCTAACCTTGGATCTAGAAATAGATGGTACTTGCTCTAACCCACCAGCAGCCATCCCACCTGCTGAAGACAGGCACAGCAGATCACCATTCCAGCACAAATACCAAGAAGAATATGTCATACCCATCTTGGGCAAAATCCCCCAATTTTCTTAAATAATTTATATTCTTTCATTGTGTGGTTCTCTATATTTGAATTTCTCTTCCTGTGAGGGAGCAACAAGTATGTGCAGTTATTGTGCTGTATGTGTAGTGACAATGTGAATACTTTTTAACTATTTATTTTCCCAAATTTTGGTGACTGGCCTCTTCAGAAACTGCATTAAGTAAACTAACCAGTTCTGGGTCACAATTAGCATAGTGAGATCATGAAGCAGTTCAAATATGCATGCAGAAGGACTGGTAATAATTAGATGTTAGAACATGGATATTGAATTCAGCACTTCAGGTTGTAGGAAGCAAGTAAAAGCTATAGGTTTCTTCATGGAGTCTCATACTTCTTCCCTTTTCTGCAACCTACCAGTCACTGTCAACCTCTGAAGGCAAATGAAGGAGTCGGCTTCCTTCAGGCTCTATCAGGAGAGAATGACAGCTCTTTCCAACAATCGTTCCTCATAGTCTTAGAGGACACATTACTGATTAACAGCCCATATGCATTAGATTCAGTTTCATCATCTGAATTATTCTGAGTCTTTAGCGTGCATCTTAAACTTTAACTTTACTGTAATTGCTTAATTTAATGTTATCAAATCATTTGCCTCCAGTATCAATGTAAATAACATCATCTTGCTGAAGAAGAGTCGGCTGATGTCAAAGTGACCTGTGAACCCCTGACTCTGCAGGGCAGCAGAAAAGGAGTAGAAGAATGAATTAAGGCTGGGAAAACCACAGAAAGGCCTCTCAAAGATGAAGAAGAAGATATAAAATGGATAAAAATCTGTCACTTTATTTTTTCCAGAAAATTCACAAGATAAAAAAAAATTAAATGTTACATTTTTTTGCTGGGAAACAGGACCAGGACAGTGGTAGACATGTCTGAGCACTGGCACTTTCCTTAGCAGCCCATGGGGTAAATTCTGTGAAAAAAGAGGGAATGGGCCAATGCTACTCATTTTACCTGATCTGTCCTTCCTACAGGGCAAGGAGCAACAGGGAAGAAGATAAGGTTTACTGAAAGCATGTGTTACCCCTGCTTTTCAAAAACCAAGTTGCAGCACGAAAGTTATATATCCCTGGTAGATCTATGTCTCCCTCTATGGATAGACAGGTGCTAATTACTTATGTTAGGTGTGTTGCTGTCTGGTCTTCAGCACTCTGTTACTTGGTGTCTGTATGCACCAGGGAAAACATGGCTACAGATTTGTACAGACTAATCTGACAGCTCTAGAGAGTGGTTATTGCACCCTAGAAAATTCTACACAACTAGGAGCATCCTGATCCCTTTCAGGAAATGCTTGAGTACAGATCAGGAACTGGGCACCAGACTCCTTTTAGCAACCGAGAGTCCTGTGAAACAGGGCTTTTTGCTTGCTTGTTTGTTTAGAAACTACTTTTCTAAAGATAACTGAGATATTTTTCTACCTTGAAGTACACGGGATCTGATCCAAAACCCAGCCAGATTACAGAGTTTCTAGTGAAATGCAGTGTTTTGTTCCCTTCAATCTCAACCCAGCACAGTGATGAGCACCACCAGTTCCCATTAAATCCAATACAGCCACAATAGCAGTTCAGACCGTTCAGTTGAGAAATGTCCCTCTTAAATGGTAAGTTGTAACATAATGTTTATATAATCTTTGGTATATAGTAAAACTGCAGATATGACCTTTTGAAATAATGTCTTCTTTCCTGAAGTGGCTGTAGTCCTAGAGACATTATTTGACAGCCTAGTAGTAAAAGTTCTTATTAATATGCCTGTGAAAGAAAGGTGTACAGAAAGAGTTTTAATGCACTTTGCCATAAGAAAATTTACTAGCTGTGAACCTTCATGAGTCACATATGTTGAATATAGTATTTATGGTGAGGTTAAGAGCCAAGATATATTAATAAGTAAATGAAAATTACTTATGCTGTCTTTTTGCAATTAATCTCTGGCATAAATCTGGAATGAAATCCATTGAAATTTCAACATGAAAACCTAAATTATAAGATTAATAACCTGAAATTGTATACTGTTATTGAATTGTAGAAATATTGTATCTTTAAATGTAATTAATTTCATTCAAATTCTGCATGCAAAAATGATTAATGTGCTTCAGGACAGCATTAAGAAAAAATAAATGGATTAACACGTATTGCAGATCTTGGCACACAATGTTAGTTTTGCTGAACAACCTTAGATATAGGATATTCTAACTAAGGGATAAAGTCTAGATTTTCCCTGTAAAAGAAGTCACCACACTACAATTTTTTTATTCTTTTTAAAATAAATACTTGCAAAAAGATAAAATGTTTACTTTAAAGCGTATCTAATTCCTCTCTACCCTTGACTATCTTTTATTACTCACTTTCTGAATGATGAAAGCACTGGATAGTGAAAGAACTTATGAGAAGCAAGGAGAGGAAATGTGTGTCATGCCAGTTGTCCATATGTCTGTGATTTAAAAGCCCTAAGAGACCAAGAACCACATTACAGGCTGTATTGGTACTTTAAAATATTATTGTTTGATTTTTTTTTTCAGTGCTGAAAGAACAGGTGATTTTTATTCCGTATACTGTTATCTTGATTAAAATAAACCTGTAGAAACAGACACAACCAACCAACTGATTAGCAGGGACAGTACTACAAAAGGATATCGGTTTGCCACACCCAGGCTTTCTTCACAGCATAAAGAGGGAGGAGAAGATGCTTCTCTCTTTTACTACAATGTTGCTGTGATAAATGGCTATTTAGAAGCACCTGGGTTTTATGTGCTCAGTACATTTGTCCCAATTTGGTGCTGTTTTGAAAGCGGCTTTGGTAAAGTGGGTCTCCTCTTCTGTCTGGCACATTGTCTTTGGTGGAAGTGACCACTGCAATGATCCTAAAGAACACAGTCCTCAGGTTTCCTCAAATGGCTCCCTTAGACTCTCAGTATTTCTCTGAAAATTATTTTCTTGGAAGGTATTGATATTGATTAAGAATAGTGAAGATATTAAGAACAGTGAAGCCTTAAGACTCCCGTTGGCAGGTTGCTCATAACCCCACTCAAATGGAAGGGTCAAAGAGTGAAAGGAGAATGAAATGGTAGGTAGAAGAGGCCTGAGAAAGTATTTTTAGGAAAAAACCACGCATGGCGAAAGAATGGCCTCTGCACCTTTGCTAATTTACAACCTCATTAGTTGAGTCCCAGAGAGAAGATGAATTCGGACTGTATAAAGTGTGCAGCCTTTAGGCTACCCATACTAGCAAAGAAATTCACTTTACAAAACCTATATCAGCCTTCACTGATTCCTAAAACCTAAATATTTTTAAATATGTCTGTCTTCAAATATTGGCTCAGAATTGGACATAAATGTCTTTTTGTCTCTAAAAGGAAATATCAACTTAATTTGAGTTTCCCCTAGGTGCAATATTACAGGCCTTTTTTTTTTTTCTGTGTAGTTGATATCTTGCCATTTTTAACACCACTACATTTGAAGTTGGGTGGGATGTCTGAAAACTTGTTCTGGGTTGGCTTTATTTTTCTTTTTCTGTAGACAAAAAGTTATTTTACAACATGTTGTAGATAGGTCCATACTGAGAAAGTCTGCTGAAAGTTTTGTTTTCTGAAGTTTAATATAGGAGTAATTTTTGATTGCTGTTTCATATAATTCAAGCTTCATGCCTGGCAAGCTGATAGATGAAAACCACAAGCTCACCAATTAATTGGAGGCAGCAGTAATCTCACTTTCCTGATCTGTGTCTACCGCTTCCTGGCAAATACTGTCCTGTGATGGGGAAGAATGCATGCAACTATCAGCATATGGTATCAGGAAGACCTGCTATTTGATAAATATTTTTAGTCAATATCATATAAATGTGGAAACATAACAAATAAATACAGAAACATGGTAAAATAGGGCTAGAAGGGAGTTCCAGGATAATCATACCCGTCTCAACACCTGAGGAGTCAAAATGCCACTGAAGAGCTGTTTGCATGAGCTGTTTCAGGGCCACCAGTTGTTCAGAGAGAAGGGACCAGAGAAGGTTTTATCTAGAAATGCCAGGGGTGTTTCTTGTTGCTGCTTTTGGAGGTGGAGCTTCTCAAAGGAAAGCTGGAAAGTAAGTGACTGTACATGCGGGAAGAAAATTGAGCAAGTGGATCTGATGATAAGGGGAGGACAAGGACATTGGCAGACTATTGACAGTCTGGGAATATCACCTGGGGACAAGATCATGAGATGGGAGTGGTGGCAGAACATCAAAACTGTAGCAAGCAGGGTGGAAATGCAAGAGAATGGTGAGCTAGCACATATCAGGAAAGGAGAAAGGGTCAAATGTGGCCCTTTTTTAGGCTACAGATTCAAACTGACATAACCTCCACACTATTAGGAAAGAGCTTCATCAAAAGTTTAGAACTCTAGAGACTAATATAATGGCACGTACTCATTGAAATGTTGTTATTCTAAGCACAGAGCGGAAAGAACGACCTAGTTTCCACATACAATAGTATTGGCAATGTTGTTGCAATGCTGATGATAAATAAAGGAAGGGCTTATTATCTTATCTACATTAGGATTCCAGGGGGTTAAAAAGCTGGGTTGAAAGTCCCTACAGTAACAGGTGGCAACTCTAAATTAGCATGTGAGGCAACTGACTGATGGGCCATGTATATATGGAGAGAATAAAGTGCAGGAATAATATTTTAGTTGTCTTCGGTAGCCAGTACAGTGCATTGGTACAGGACAAGCTTTCCTTCTTGTTGCAACATTTGGTAGAACAGTTTTCACAAACTCATTTTCACTGGAGGTCTATGTTTTATTCCCATAAAAGGGTGAAACTCCTGCATCAGCCTGGTAGATGGCAGATGATAACTGTACATATAGCAGAAGGATGAAGTTCAAGTTGCCATGTCAACAAGCTGGTATCTATGGGCTGTTGACAAAATATCTTCTTCTGGCTTAGTACCCACCAAGGTTCCCAACTGAGGAACTTTTAATCAGTGACAAGAGGATCACCTCCATTGCACTCTGCTATAAGAGAACATGCAGGAATAAATTACTGTACTGCATAGTTTTAGAGTAAAAAGATATTTACAGAGAGAGTGCTGGAGAAGAATGGCACCAAAATGCATAAGAAAAGCAAAACAATTTTACAAGTTTTCTAGCAAAGACTAGCCTTCATGCTTGTGTTGTACCTTGCTCAAAGGCAAATATATTTTTTTTAATGAAACTTTTTGCTGCTTACAGTCCTGAGTGAAAGTGTCGTTTTGAAACAATTGAGAGGATTCTCCAAGGTCTGTTGTTCTGTCTGCATTTCACAGGCAGGAGAGCCGGTATTTGTAGATAACCAGATGCTCAGAATGGGAAGTGCTTCCTGTGGTTTTGTTTGCAAAGCATAGATATAAACTGTGCCTGCCCAAGTTTACATGTGCATATGCATACACTGAAAGCTGTAAACCTGACCTGTATTGTACTCTGGCAACAGGTGTTGTTTTTCTCAAATGTATTACTATGACACCAAAATATTAAAAAAAAAAAAAAGTGGGAGGTACTGTAGGCAGCACTGACAACTTGCAAATACTGTTTGTTCAGAAAGAAATGGAAGAACAAACAAGTGACAAGACAGAAAACTTACAACTGCTAAGAAGAAGAATGGCTGTATTCTAAAAATAGGTCTTAGTATGTCAAAGAAGAGTCAGACTGATTTTGTAGTTATTTCAGAGTAAAAGCCAACAGGAATTAACAGGACATTTTGTATCTTTAAAAAAAAAAAAAAAGAGGAAAAAAAATAGGTTAAATATGTTACTTGTTAGGAAGCCACTGGTTCCAGAAGCAGGGAAGGTGTCACAAGATCAGAATAACTACAAAGATAAATAGAAATACGCACCTGTTTACCATATACAAAATATTGCAATACCACCCAGCAGATGAGGTGCATACTTTCCTGTCATGTTTCACCTGTCACAGAACAGATATTTTCCTGATAGTCTGAACATGTCCCAGATTTAACCAATATTCAGGAATCAAGAAAAAGAAAAAAGATTCACAAATCCATTTTGATTTTTGAAGGGCTTAGTCCTGTGTTTCTCTGTGAGCTAAATCATAGAATCACAGAGTCATAGAATGGTTTGGGTTGGAAAGGACCTTAGAGATCATCAAGTTCCAACCCCCCTGCCATGGGCAGGGACACCCTCCACTAGACCAGGTTGCTCAAAGCCTCATCCAGCCTGGCCTTGAACACCTCCAGGGACGGAGCATCCACAACCTCTCTGGGCAACCTGTTCCAGTGTCTCACCACCCTCACAGTGAAAAATTTCTTCCTAATATCTAATCTACATCTACCCTCTTCCAATTTAATGTCTCTGCTGAGTCCCGTGCATTGTCAACTTGACTTGTACAGTTATTTTATCTTTCAAGTCAGCACCAACATCTTCTGCAGCTTTTAATACATAATTATTTTTGTTTTCTGGGGCAGCTGACTCAAAAATAATGTGGTTTTTTTGGAATAAACTGATATAACATACAAGGTTATGCCATCACTTGCTCAGAATTATGTGTGATAATACGCACCTAAGTAAATAATACAGCTTAGAAAAAGAAACATTATTCATTAATACACATATTAAATCAAGGGTCTGTATGAGGGAATAGAGGGACATTCTTTGTGCTCTCTCTTCTATGGAGATTGCCTTTGCAAGGGAAAAAAGATTATATTTGTGCCTTCTCTTTGAACTCAGTAAATGCCCTTTGGGTCAGTTATCAAAGAGGAAGGGCACTTCTTTACAGTCTTCTTACTAAAGGAATTATAGAGCTCTTCGAGGGGCTGACATACTTTTGGGTACTGTAATGCCCACATCAATAATATTCAATAGCATTTGCTATTGAAAGGAAACCTGTTACAAATGAATTTATGGTCTAAAACTCAGATTCCATCTAATCTTTTAGTTTCATTCCTTTGAGACATCCTTGAATAGAAGCATTAGATTTGCTGAAGCTGTATAGCATTTCTTTAATTCCAGCAACTACAAAGAGATTTTTTTGCTCAAAACCTTAGAAAAGGATCTGGAATTTCAGGTATTCTCTTGGAACTTTTTCAAATCTGTTGTTTTCTAGTACTATTAAGTGTTCATTTTTTCACTACAAAAACAAAAAAATCTTTTATGCAGCTGCCCTTAAAGTCCAGTTTTACACATTCTCTTTCAACTTGGTAATAACCTGTAACTAAATGCCTCTCATGTCCTGTCCTTAGTTGACAGAGATGTTTTATGCATGGATGTGTGCACTCTCACACACAGAGAATCACAGAGGAGGAATGTTGGAATGTTGGGATGGATGTGAAGTGATTGTCTAGTCAATCCGCCATCGACATGCTGATTGATATATATAATGTGTGTTTTCATATACACTCTATTTGTGTGCATTATCCACGTGCAAGAAGATGTATTTTTTTCAGATTTGCCATTTTTCTGCTCACTTTTTTTTGTAGTGGCCTTTTTTGAGAATTAGTGTTTTCCTTGTGTGTAAAGTTAACCATTTGACACCTAATTAGTTAACCGGTAATATTCTGCTCAGAGTTCTTTTTCTTCAGGAGTCTTGTCTGTTGGAATGTAAGTTGTCTGGCAGGTATGAGATAAAAAGCCAACTAAGTATTCAAGAAATCTGTCAGTTAAAGGGAAAACATCAGCTCTTGAACATTTTCCCCTTACCTTGTGTTTCTCTTTATAACTACAATAGCTTTTATGAGAATGCCTAAAGCAATTTCAGTGCTAAATGTTATTGACAAATAACACCTCTGATAAGGCATAGTGTGGTTTTGTTTTCTGAATAAGTATTGAAAGGAATCCCGTTGTGCATTCTTGGCTCTGCGTAGTTTATTCTTGTAAGTCGTTGAAAAGCAGGAGACACTTCATCTCTCCCAGCTTATCATCATAATGAAACTGTGAGATGAAAAGTGTTCTGATTTATACTTTTCGTAAAACTGATCATACATTGACAAACATGTACGCTCACACGCACTCACTGTCCTGTTTTTAGGACTTCATCAAGTCATTCCAATATTGAGATTTTTAGTAAAATGACTATCTGGAAAATTGGAGAAAGAATCCCCCCAAAATGGAGTTGATTCCAGATTCCATCTTCAGCGACAATTATTAATCTTTCAAACAAAAGTTTTCACACTGGGATATACAGAGTATTGCTGGCAATCCTCAGAGAGGAGTCTTGTCTGGTGTAGCTGCCAGGTAAAAACCCATTGTACTTTCTGTAAAACTCTGCAGTTGCTATTGTTGCCACAAGAAAGTTAAGTGACCATTACTGAGGGATGTAAACAATCCAAGTAAAGGAAAATGCCAGGTAAAGTGTCTCTATACAGTTCTCAATGGGAGGAAAGTAGGACTCAAAGACCTTTCTCAACATCAAAAGATTTAAAAATCCTATTTCAGGATACCACTTCAAAAATCTGTTAAAACCAGACTGTCTATCAAAATCTCCTTAAGTAAACTATTTTCTTATTGCAGGCAAGGAGTAACAGGCATGAAGGGTGGAGTGCATAGTGAACTGAGAAAAAGTCAGCATTCCCTTAGGACAATTTCGCCCATAAATCACCAGCACACATGCCTTGTCTCCAGCTTAACATGATGGGTAACTGTACCCATAACCGTACCCCTACTCATACCTTTTTTTTCCCCTCTCTGAAAATCCTTATTTACTTGAAGGGTGTTCCACCAAGTACTGGGAGCAGGGGGATGCCCCTCGGAGTGGTAGAGGTACTCTCCATGGTGCTGGAGAGAAAGCACCGTCCGTGCTAGGGACTGGGTCATCGTTATGGAAAAAGACCATTGCTCTGGCTTTTAAGTAAGTGAGAGCAGAAAGTAGGAGATTTTCATGCAAAGAGTCTTCAACATGACTTCTGCTTTTCTAGTTAGCAAGCAGAATTAGTAATTTAAGGGACCATATGTCTCATTTCTTAGCAGTTTTGCATTGGGCTGTTGTCAACAGGTTCTCTCCTTGCAAAAAAAAAAAATGTTTCATGAGATATGATTTTGCACATAAGGTAAATAGCCAAAGAGGCTGTAACAAATTAGAACAGAGGACAGAGTAGATCTTCTTTACAAGTGCATGAAATGAAAGTTCAAACTACAATTGGACAATTTAGCAGAGAAAACAAGGTCACCCTCTCCCTTGGACTGAGGAAGTGAGCAGAGATTTGGGCACTAGTGTACTAATTTCTCCCCCATACCCCATATCGAAGACTCACTTTATTTCTTCTTTACCAAACAAAAAAAGATACTGAGAAGAGATGATACTTGGCATATCCCAAGGTGGGTGAACTCTTTCTTACATGGCTAGTGGCTGTGGATTTAAAATTCGGTTGTGGGGAAATTGTTGGCTGCTGCTCTGAAAATGGGCTGAAACCTGCAAAAAAGATGGACCCATTTAGGTAAATCACTACCAAAATGATACCAGGAAGGAAAGTGAGCAGATGAAATACTCTTTTTCTTATGCAACTTGGTTGCATGTCATGCTAGTTCTCCAAAGGGAGCCTGTTTTTTCGTTTTCTGAATATAAATTCTGTGTCCAGAATACTATGTCCAGTCTCTTTTGCTGACCTTTGCTGCCATCAACTTTGCTTAAGTTGACCTTTTTTCTCATGGTAAGGAAAATTTTAAAATTAAGAGTGTTATAGGCTCATGATGGAATGTACAAGGGGAGGTTGGGATTTGGGATGAATATTTGTATATATAATTCTGAAATGAGCTTACTACATTTTTTGAGTATACAAGGGAAGTTCTCCAACCTCTTCCTGCCTAGTGTTTGTGATTACAGTGGTTGAAAGACAAAATTAAATACCTGAAATCGCTTTCTAGCGAAACCATGCTATTCCAAGGAACTTTGGACATTGAATCCAGTTTTCCCAAAGACATTCTCCTGTCTCCTCTCTCACTAGCTGTTCTTTGAGAATACCTTATCAGTATTTGTGCAAGTGTTGGAGATGGAAGTTGAGAAAATAGAGCACTAATTAACCCTTTGTTTGCATAGCAGGGAGTGGTCCCTCACCTTTGTCACTGATGATCCCACATTACTTGCTTAAGCCCACCGACTGACAGTCTCTTCCAGTACAATTGATTCTGAGGGCCTCCAAATGCCCAAGAACTGCATCAGGTTCACAAAGTAGATGATTCAGATGCTTATTGTTAAGCATTATGAAAGAGTCATTTACAATCTCTGTCTATGTGAAGTGTTTTATAACTAGAGTAAAATGTGAGGCAACATTTTTAAAGCCTAAACTGTCATAAATTATAAGTGCTGACATACCCTGTGTTGTATAATTTTTTTTACATTTATTTAATGTCATTAATTGCTCAGGAAATAAAAATCAACCAATTAGTATTTCTAAAAAGACTATATACATACGAAAATGAGACTTGCCAATGCAGCTGGAAAGCTAAGAAAGGAGGGCATGAAATAACTTAGTTCCATACCATCTTTTTATGGCACATTCTGTGCCACTGGCTGGTCATGGTATTTCACAAGACAAGTAGTAAATCACATCTACTGTAGTGTGTCAGAGATAACAGATTAAAGAGAAGAAGCCCTGTTTTCATTCCAATTGCACTTCAAAATCACGATTAGCAGCTATGATCCATTACTGAGAAACTACTGTCAAATGGTATAATAAATCAATGGGGTAGAAGCACTCAGTGCTCTGCATGTATGTTGCACTTACACTTCTGTAAGTGGTCTTTTGTACACTGTATCACTTGTAGATAAACACAGATGTGCCTTTTCATGGATTTCATTGTCTAGTAGCTCCCTCTGTCCTAGTCTTTTATCACAAAAAATCTTTCAGCTTTTGGCCCTTGTTTTCATCATCTCCTTTCAACATAATATGCAGATTGCCCAGCACAAATGCTTTGAATTAGGATGATCTGACCAAATTCCTTTCTGGCAACACAGTACTGGCAGTAGGACTGCAGAGCGTTTATGATAGACACAGGGTAATCCAGAATGCTTTCCAAATGCACAGCTGAATGGGACTGCTCCAGACCAAAAGTGAGGAAAACCTGGGTGAAGGAGAGTCATGGCTTGACCAGACAATGCTGATTCTGCATATTTTCACTTTGATTCTATAAAATGAGGCAAAAACCGCAGGAAGAAATTGTTCTTTCTGCATATAACATGCTCATTATTCTCCTCTGTGCACGAAGCATACCCTTACACCAGATAGGTGTAAGGTGTTAACACTGACTTAGGTCTTGCACGGATGTATGCCAGACAGGGAAAAAGTAGAATCAACAAGTACTTCTGTGACATGCAAGCACTTCCTCCAAAGGCCAGCACTGCATGGCCAGAGTGTGTAAGAATGTCACTCATCTGATTTCGAGTGCTGTGCAGTTTTAGTATAATTCCACTTCATTGCACCAAACTGGGAAGGCAACTTGTTCTTTTGCACACTCCACTTTGTAAGCCGTCAGCAGGTATTGTGTGCTTGAAAATGGTGTAGGAGGAGTTTATGGTAGAGGACTTCAGGTTGCATGCAGATAAATGAACCCCTGTGCTTAAGAAATGGAAAAGAGGAGGCAGTCTACAGGGGAAAACCAAAACAAAGTATGTACTGCCTATGTGTTAAAGTAAGTATAGCCACATAACGAGTTTCTCTGGTCTTCCAAGACTTGATTCATGGCCATGAACAAAGAGAGGTTTTAGATGAAGGCCAGGGACTCCTTTTCAGTTCACAAGAGATTATGTGATGAGTAAGTATGTTGGGCAAGTTTCATATTATAACCTGTGTCAACTTCACCTAGCAGCATGGACAGCAGTACAAATGCTCAGTTATCTTCATAACTTGTTTACAAGTTCAAATGGTCTTCCAAATAAGTAATTGCTAATAAATGAGAACAAGGAGGAGGTGAAAATGTCTCCCTTTACTCTTTCTTTTTCTTTTTTTAGTCACTTCTGGTACGTTAGGCAAGGTTTCCATACCATCTGATGAAAAATTCTATATAGGACTTCTTTTCAAACTGAGTGTTCTCTTCAATACGAAGCGCATCATAAAGTTAACGTTCAGAAATTTAGAAATGAGGACTGTATCTGCTGA
Source organism: Pterocles orientalis (assembly GCA_011057875.1). NCBI lineage: Eukaryota > Metazoa > Chordata > Aves > Pterocliformes > Pteroclidae > Pterocles > Pterocles orientalis. The sequence continues at coordinate 386,305 of WKFP01015267.1, read as the reverse complement.
GCAGGCTGGGACCCTGTATTTTCACTGGGATTTGCTTTTATCCTTGTAGACTACAAAACGGAAACATTGAGAAATACCTGCACTGGGTCATTCTTATAACATTTACATTCTGTTATGATCATTTATCTCTCCCCTAAAGGTCTGTACAGTTGAATTTATGATAGTAAGTCAGACTGGTGGGAGAAAGAATACAAAAAAGAGAACCTCAC
>WKFP01015267.1:304037-386076 GCA_011057875.1 Pterocles orientalis | reverse complement strand
CACCCCAGGATGCCATTGGCCTTCTTGGCCACGAGGGCACAGTGCTGGCTCATGGTCATCCTGCTGTCCACCAGGACCCCCAGGTCTCTCTCCCCTACACTACCCTCCAACAGGTCAGTACCCAACAACAGATGTGCCTTTTCATGGATTTCATTGTCTAGTAGCTCCCTCTGTCCTAGTCTTTTATCACAAAAAATCTTTCAGCTTTTGGCCCTTGTTTTCATCATCTCCTTTCAACATAATGTGCAGATTGCCCAGCACAAATGCTTTGAATTAGGATGATCTGACCAAATTCCTTTCTGGCAACACAGTACTGGCAGTAGGACTGCAGAGCGTTTATGATAGACACAGGGTAATCCAGAATGCTTTCCAAATGCACAGCTGAATGGGACTGCTCCAGACCAAAAGTGAAGAAAACGTGGGTGAAGGAGAGTCATGGCTTGACCAGACAATGCTGATTCTGCATATTTTCACTATGATTCTATAAAATGAGGCAAAAACCGCAGGAAGAAATTGTTCTTTCTGCATATAACATGCTCATTATTCTCCTCTGCGCACGAAGCATACCCTTACACCAGATAGGTGTAAGGTGTTAACACTGACTTAGGTCTTGCACGGATGTATGCCAGACAGGGAAAAAGTAGAATCAAACAAGTACTTCTGTGACATGCAAGCACTTCCTCCAAAGGCCAGCACTGCATGGCCAGAGTGTGTAAGAATGTCACTCATCTGATTTCGGGTGCTGTGCAGTTTTAGTATAATTCCACTTCATTGCACCAAACTGGGAAGGCAACTTGTTCTTTTGCACTCTCCACTTTGTAAGCCATCAGCAGGTATTGTGTGCTTGAAAATGGTGTAGGAGGAGTTTATGGTAGAGGACTTCAGGTTGCATGCAGATAAATGAACCCCTGTGCTTAAGAAATGGAAAAGAGGAGGCAGTCTACAGGGGACAACCAAAACAAAGTATGTGCTGCCTATGTGTTAAAGTAAGTATAGCCACATAACGAGTTTCTCTGGTCTTCCAAGACTTGATTCATGGCCATGAACAAAGAGAGGTTTTAGATGAAGGCCAGGGACTCCTTTTCAGTTCACAAGAGATTATGTGATGAGTAAGTATGTTGGGCAAGTTTCATATTATAACCTGTGTCAACTTCACCTAGCAGCATGGACAGCAGTACAAATGCTCAGTTATCTTCATAACTTGTTTACAAGTTCAAATGGTCTTCCAAATAAGTAATTGCTAATAAATTTTTTTTAGTCACTTCTGGTACGTTAGGCAAGGTTTCCATACCGTCTGATGAAAAATTCTATATAGGACTTCTTTTCAAACTGAGTGTTCTCTTCAATACGAAGCGCATCATAAAGTTAACATTCAGAAATTTAGAAATGAGGACTGTATCTGCTGAGCAGGCTGGGACCCTGTATTTTCACTGGGATTTGCTTTTATCCTTGTAGACTACAAAACGGAAACATTGAGAAATACCTGCACTGGGTCATTCTTATAACATTTACATTCTGTTATGATCATTTATCTCTCCCCTAAAGGTCTGTACAGTTGAATTTATGATAGTAAGTCAGACTGGTGGGAGAAAGAATACAAAAAAGAGAACCTCACACTTTTTTTTTCTTTATTATTTAGGACATTTACTAAAATATTACTTCCTATGAAGTGTGAGCTAAACATAACCTGTGATGATGGGCTCTGGGATTAAGAACTCTTTTGTTCTAGATTTTGTTGATCTGGAACTCATTTGTGACTGCTGTTCATATGGATTACAGCTATTCATGTGTATGTATACATATGAAAAAATAATTTTAAAATAAAATAAGCATGTCTTTAAAAAAACCCCAGCAGCATAACTGAGTTCTTTTGCCAAGACAGGCATACCCTTCAGTGCAAAGGTGTGACAGTGCTGACACTACAGGTCAGAGTAGTAAAGTAATCCTCATTATTCTGTAATTTTTCCCCAAAGACTATGACCTTCAGTGAAAAACAAATAACATTTTCAAAGCTAAGGTAATGCAATTATTCATGGACTGTTTTGGATTAGTTGGCGGAAAAGCAAATATTTCAGTTTGAGCTTGAAAATCAAGCCATTATTTAACTTTCAATGTGCAGTTCCCATAGTAAATTCATTTTTAATGGGATAGTGTACCTGGTTTGTGCTTGGTAATTCAGCTATAAGAAATCTGAGCTGTGCCCCATAAATCAATCTGAATGGTATGCCATAAGACTGCAATAAATTTATGAGCTGCCCTAAAAAATAAACCAGAGCATATATTAAGTATTTTATGTGCTGTATAGACCACAAGTCAAATCTTTGACTCTAGAAATACAACGGGAGGTTTTAAAATGATAAAATCACATTTGGATCACTGGGAATCCTTTATATTTAGTATATCCCCAGCCTGAAACTGATCTTTGGGATCCCTTTCAGTTTTACTTGAAGATCTGGCCGTGTCTCACTTCCAGGGAGTCTTGCTGAAGTGCCCTGAAGATAATGTTCATTTATGCTACCAGAAAATCTTTACTAATGGGAAAGCATAGTTGTGTCTATGACAATTCTGTTTCTCTCTGCAGGTCATTCGTTTCATGGATGTCTGTTGGGTCCCAGAGCCTCACAGAGGCTTTTTCTTCTGTATCTTAACAATTAATGTGATGCACACATTAGTCAGAGTAATGAGAAAGGTGTAGAAGCCTAAATAGGTGGGGTAATCTTTTGCTAGTATTTATAACAAGCGGTGACATAAAAATACAGACAATAAGAACTGAACTTAGCAGTTGCTTAAATTCAAAATTATGATGACTTTTTAGTACTGCCTATAGACATATTCTAGATTAGACTTGAAAAATTTACAATCTCTAAGGAGATACATGGAGGTTAGGATACCCCAGGTAGTGGTGATGAGACTGCTCATGGCAGCTCAGGTCCAGCAGGACCAATGCCAAACTGAAACTCATATAGTTGCCCAGACCTGGCACGACTGCTGCTCGGTGCCTCCGCACTCTGGTGGCACATCTATTAATTGAGAGTTAGTGACTCTGTGTGTGTGCTCCTGATATTGCGTTCAGTGAATATGCCTTCAGACAGGCTCCTGTGTTGAGGTGTTTGGGATGGCTCTGTTGTTGGCTGGCCGGAGGATGCAGGTGCAGGTAGCTCAGGCAGATAGTCCTGCAGAGCCCTTGGCGTGCTGTGCTGGAGCCGTGCAGGGGAGCGGTGCACTGGCTGCGGCACAGCTGATCTAGGAAACATCCTGTCTGAAGCCTGTCTGGAGTCCTTCTCGGTTGCCAGTGGGTAGCTGGCAGCAGCATACATTTGGTGCCAAAATTTCTAAAAGGTCCAAAGCACAGAATCAGTAACGGCACTGGGTGAGCACACGGAGCCGCATCTTTGCTGCGAAACCAAGCCAGCTTTGGACAGCCACAGCATCTCCCGTGGAAACAGAGGAAATAGTTGGCTGGGTCAATTTAATGCTTAGTTCATGAAAAGATATGACAGAGCAAAAAGTTATGATGTCACTATCCTCTTTCTATCTACAGAAAGTAAAAAAAAAAAAAAGTAATTTACTAATTCTAAAATCCTGAAGGATATGCTGAAAAAGGAGACTTCTCCATAACATGATGCTTGATTTGACAAATCAGGGAACATATGCTGTGTTGTACTGAACTTTTCCTCCTCTCCTCTTGTATATGCATGCCTTGAGTTAACTGTAACAGGTTCTGTTTGTGACATTTTAAAGTTAAACCTAATTTTCATTCAAGCATAGTTGGTCAAAGCCATAGTAAAAAAAATTGTCATCCTTTATTCTGCAAAGAGTTTAAAATGTAAAAATGAAGAATATGAATTAACATGCAAGATATACGATGATTTAAATAAGTATTCATGAACATACATTATCTGATGTTATTGTACACCAAAGAAATATTCTATAAGGGAAACAAATTGAAATTTTGTTGACTTTTCATGTTCTTGACAGCTAATATCATAAGCAATACTGGTGGTGTAAATTATTTTTATATGAATCAGTTTATTCAGCCTGATGTATGTGGGCTAGACATAAAGGGGAAAAGCATGAACTGAAGTCTTGGATGCAAGGAATTTAAAGAATCAAGCACCATTATTTGTATTTCCAGTGAGTGATTAATGGGTTAATGTTTCAATTTTCAGGATGCAAATGAAGGTCTCTTTTTTCAGTATCTGGATGGGAAACTTTACTCAGTATTGATATTACTCAGGATTGGCCTTTTTTATGTTGGGGGCCCCACAGCTGGATGCAGTACTGCAGGTGGGGTCTTACAAGAACAGAGTAGAGGGGGAGAATCACCTCCTTCAACCTGGCTGCTAATGCTTCTTTTGATGCAGCCCAGGACATGGTTGGCTTTCTGGGCTGCAAGCGCACACTGCTTTTCATCAGTCAACACCCCCAAGTTCTCCTTAGGACTGCACTCAAGCCATTCTCCCAGCCTGTATTTGTGCTTGGGCTTGCCCCAACCCAGGTGCAGGACCTTGCACTTGGCCTTGTTGAACTTCATGAGGTTGTCATGGGCCCCCCTCTCAAGCCTGTCAAGGTCCCTCTGGATGGCATCCCTTCCCTCCAGCGTGTCCACCACACCACACAGCTTGGTGTTATCAGCAAACTTGCTGAGGGTGCACTCAATCCTGCTGTCCGTGTCACTAGCGAAGATGTTAAACAACACCGGTCCCAATACTGACCCCTGCAGAATACCACTTGTCACTGGTCTCCACTTGGACATTGAACCATTGACCATATCTCTTTGAGTGTGACCATCCAGCCAATTTCTTTTCCAGCAAGTGGTCCATCCATCAAATCCATGTCTCTCCAACTTAGAGACAAGGATGTCGTGTGGGACAGTGTCAAAGGCTTTGCAAAAGTCCAGGTAGATGATGTCATTTGCCCTTCCCTTGTCTACCAGCTCTGTGGCCCCAGTGTAGAAGGCCACCAAATTTGTCAGGCATGATTTGCCCTTGGTGAATAATGAGACTGACTATGTGACTTCATTCTCAACATGCAGAGTCTAAATTTAAAATCCTTCTAGGTACCAGTGCTTGGAGCTGAACAACGGGGTATATTCATTTTGAGTTGGTGTTACTTTGGTACAGTCATCTGATTTTTAGTCAGGTAAGGGAGTGAGCAGTGAGGGCTTGTGTCTTGCATTTGATAAAATTTAGATATAGCCTCACTGATTTTTTAAACATTAGCATGATCTAGTTCCAAGAAATATACTTCTAAAGCTGCCAAAATTATAATATCGAAGTCAAATGAGAGTTGCTATAAGCAGACTATATCTTTCAGTTGAAAAACAGAGCTTGGCATGTTTCATGTTAACTTTGCCATGCAGATAGGTCTTAAGTAAGCCCAATTAAAATAACTTAAAAAACAGAAAATTTATTTAAATGGTGGGTGACACCCTTGTGTTCTCAGCAGCGGTAAGGAGGCACTAGGTGAGATTCAGAAGCCAGGCATCTAAACAAATATAAACCATACTGTCAGCTGTTTCGCACCATCTGCCTCTGTGCATATATCTATGTGTATGGCAACAGCAAGGCAAACAATGGCCTTTCACTAAAGACAACCCTTTGCAGGGCTCTGCTTTTCCCCTAGTGATACACCCAGGTGCTCTATACACAGCTTATGAGAAAATAGCGAGTTTGGCTGATCATTACCAGCCTCTACTAGTACTTGTTCATCTGCTCTCTCTTCCATGAATGTTTCCTTGCCTCCAGGAAAAGAAGAGAAATTCTGAAAAGATCTGAGTAAAAGACAAATCTTTATGTGATTCATCTGGCAAAGGGAGCACAGCCGCTTGTGTAAGACACATCTCTTCCAACCTCCACATCTGCCTTACAAAACTGGCGAAACCTTGTCTTCTCCCTGTCCTCCTAGGACTTTTGCTACCTTTGAAATGTAGGTAATCAGCTACACCTCCTGAAGTTCTTCATGGTGGTGAAACCTGTAATTAATATTTTAACAAGTCTTGTTTGACAGAAGACAGCACTATTTCCTTTTAATCTCTTCGTGTCTTTAAAACAGAATTTTGACAGTATCTGCAGATTTCCTGTCCTATTCCTCTCACTGAAAAAAAACTTTTTATAAGAAGTATGTAAACATTGTTTTGAAAGAAATCACTAAAACCTGTTCCTTTCCTCAGATGTTTTGAAAAGTAGCCAAAGAAATTCTTCAAAAAGAAAACGGTTTTAACATCTTTCCATTATTTTTTCATCAGTAGCTTGGTGTTTTAATGCGTGTTACTGGCCACATAGCTCCAGTTCATCTGACAAAGCACTTCTGAACGTAAACATACTGGATGCTTGAAAACACAGTGTTTTTCATGAAGTGTAGCCACATAGCAACATAGATCTGATCTGACAGAAACGGCAGCAGATGTTCTTCAGGCTACAAAAACCCTCCTCCAAAAGCCGGGATAGAGCAGATCCCAAGCCATTTTGGTGCTTCATTCTCGTGTTTCCTAATTCAGCAAGTTTGAATTTCTTTTAAACTGAACTTTCCCTAAGTGAATTTAATGAGGTTTTGATAGATTTACAATTTCTGCTTTTGAAAGTAACAGCAGCCTCTCTTAGCAGCAACATTTGAACTTTTCTGTTCAGTGTATTTTTGACATTTTAGGAATTCATCTTTCTAATGTCAATTTTCCTAATTTTATAAATAATAGAAAAATAGTGAAATAATCCACATGAAATAAAATATGTGAATATTTGTTCTCTTTTTTCTCAGGGAGTATGACCAAGCTTCACTACAAACAGCACTGAAAATACAGTTTTCATGTGTAGGATTAACATACAAAGATTAAGGCCAAACCCCATTCAAATATTGTTAGATATTAAAATTATATTCTTGCTGTAAATGCCACCTTAGTCTTAAAGCTTTGAACAATACTTGCATGATCCCCACTTAAATCAATGCATATAAATTATTGAAGTGCAGTTGCCAGGGATTGATTATGGAGGTTGTTTAATCAGGTGGTCCTACAGGACTTTATTCTGAAGTACTTTCACATTCCTTTGCTTACCTCTGGAAGTGGTAAAAGTGTTCTCTAAAAAGTGTGAGCTAAATTGGATCCAGTATCTAGTTAAATTAGTTCCAGAATATTACAGTGATTTTCAGCTCTTTTCAGTTTGCACTTCCATGTCTTCCTGTGAAGAGGTAGATGTCTGCAGAATGAATTCTAATTTCATTACAGTGACTTTGCTTTTGTTATTTAGCTTTTCAGGAAGCCTTAGAAATAGTCCGTCCATACTTTGGTTTCCTTGGACTACATGCTGAAATCTGCAGCTAGAGTCAGTTGAAACCAGGAAGTAATGAAGATATGCAGAATGGAATTCACTAACTGGAGATGAGGTTGGCACAGTAAAGTTATGCTTGTATTATCAGACTTAAAGCCATCTCTAGATTTTTATTAATGTCCCAAAGTGATGCTAATATTTCAGTTCTGTACCTTTGCCAAAAAAAATGCACCTGAAGTACAGGTCTATCACATAAGCTGTGCAGCACTATCTTGGTGTCACTTGAAAAATAAGATAGCATTGACTGAGAAAGAAAAGAGTGTGCAGTGCACAACAGAACCTCCTCTACTGCAGTTGCAAGTGTTTTGATGGAGCTACCTAATCCTGAAGCTAAGCCAGACCTATTCTGTTTAATGGAAGAGCTGGAAAAAAAAATCAGATCTTGAGGTAATAGAAATGTAGATACCCTAGTTTGGTTTTTCTTTTATCACAATATGCATAGACATGAGATGTTATTGCATACATCTGACAAGTGTTTTAAATGAAGAACAATAACTGTGTGCAAGATAAATTAAATGATTTTTCATTGTGCAACTGTCATAGATCTGTCCCATGGTGTTTTTTTCTATGTGTGAGGATTGATTGCTGGCAAATTTTTGCAAATGGAAAGCAATCTTAATTGCAAAATGTTCCATTCCTTTATTTTCAAAGGAAACATGAATATAAATATTTTTTATTTAAACATTATGATTTCGAGGCACAATAACAAAAAGAGAGAGGAAAAAATACTCTTGTATTTCACTGACATCATCAAGGTTCTCAAAGCACTTTGCAAGGCTGAGTGTAAGAAAAGTCATAAGACCAACATGTTAGGCTCATAATATTATTACTCCCGTATTACAGCTAGGGGAACTATAGAACAGAGCTGCCAAGTAGGACATGTGAAAGTCAGAAGAACCAACATCTGTTTCAGTTTCCTTGTGCATTTTACCAGGTCTCCTGTGTTTTTCAGTTAGCCCTCTCTCCCTTTAAAAACCAAAGCAACAAAGCACTCCTGCATAAAGATTATCTACTCTTCCCTGAAATCTGGAGTGAAGAAACCTGGCATGTGCCTTTTGACCAGCTGGTAGCAGGAATCTAGATGAAGACTGTTGCCATATTAAAAAAAAAAAAAGAAAAAAAGAAAAAAAAGGCAGTCTACCGAGTTGTGCAAAAGATACACAACTTTTCCTTGCAAAACTGGAAAATACAGATGGAAATATTCAGGTTGACGCTGGTAGATGTTTTTCTAATCTGTACTGAAACTTTATTAAACTGTCAGACTTGTTTGTCAAACATCTTTGCATGCATTATTCTGACATATTACAACATTCACTTTGACAACTTTAAGAACAGGCACAAGATAAGAGGGTGTAGGTTAGACAATGGCGTGGAATTAGCTGGAGAATCAGACAGAGATCATCAGCTGAAGGAATTAAAGACAAAAATTATTTATATGAAACTGTTTTCTGTAATACGTTAGACATACTTGGAATATTTTATGTGTCGCATAAGAAATACCTGCATCATAAATTAGGCTGACTCTAACTTCTGTAAGATACCCTCACTCTGAAGGGGAGATCCAGCAGAATAGCAATAGATGCAGACATCATCTGAGAGTGTCTGCAGCTTTCCAGAGAGTCAGTGGATTGCTTCTAAGAGATCTGCTAGAAATAGTGGTAAAATGCAATTATACAATCAGTGGCTCACAATTCAGCAAGCAGCAGTGGGGGCAGTGACTATCCTTGACGTGTCTGGAATCCAAAAGCACACAAACGTGTTACCGAGTGCTGGTAACCCTGCTGGCACTAGCTGAACCTCTGGACGACTGTTGTGGTGACACCAAAGCATCAGGTGGATACAAGCAGTAAAGCAAAGTTTTCACCCTGAGAAGTGACGTGTGTGGATCAGAGGCAGACCGGCATTTCAAGGCTGCTATTTCGGTGCCCTTGAGGAGAACAGTTACTGTGGAGCCATGCAGCGGCCACCACCACCATCTGCCTGCTGGGAAGGATGACTTAGAACTTGGGGCTCATCCTTTCGCAGATGTGTCTGTGTGATCACATCTCTGCCTGCACACTCTAAAATGTTCAGAAGTCTTTCCTGGATTAAATAAGGAATTTTAGAAGAGACAGGAAGGGAGTGAGAGGGTTAGAGCAGAGAAAAGAGTATCTGACGCATCCAGCCTCTAACCAGGTGCACTGTTGAGTTCCTGAACATAACATAATGTTTAGACTCACTGAGTTTACATGATAGACATTGCCAGGAAGGATGTTCCCTTCTTTCCTCTTTCACTGCTTTAGGGGTGATTAACAGTGCTTGCACTTTCACTGCTGCACCTGCAGGTAGTGAAGTATTCACAACAGCAAGCAATTTCACAGCATGAGCACTCAGAAGCATTATTTATTACTACCCTTCTAGCTAAAAAGTCTGAGACTGCAAAGCACTAACACATACAAGATCTCATCACTCATCTGTAATTTGCATTTTTCATGGATACAAATCTGGCTGGCTAATTGGGAAGTCGTTTAACTTGAGACCTAATATACTTTTACCTTTTGATGGATTCAGCGTGAAGAGAGTATATTGTGTTTTCATTACTTTGAGCCAGGAGCAATTTTCAACTTTGTGTTTTCTAGTTTCAAATAAGAGAAAAGATTTATCTGCCAGAGTAATGGAATGTTCCATGTAATTCAGCATACTTCCAGCAGTTGCCACCAATGGTGTGGCTGTTGCTGAGACCCTGCCCTTTCCTGATAATTTTGCTATCAAAGAATACAAAATTATACAAAAACATGCAGTGGTAATAGAGCAGGTGAAATTCCTCTCTGTTCAAACTGCACAGGTGATGAGCATTGCAATGAAGGAAATCAAACCTCCAGTTGTTGTATCTTCTTTGAGCAGGGCGAAGGAAAGGGGACTCAAGATTGAATGCAGCCTTTTGACAGATCAGATCATCCCCTATTACCTCTTGAAGCACCAGTTGTCTTTATCTCCAGAGCTGCTCATATTTAAATACACATGAGCAGGCTGCTCTTTCTCTTTTGTCCGTAACTCAGAGAAGGGCCACTTTTGAAACAAAAGGAACACAGATAGCAGGCTGGGACAGCGACTGGCTGAAGAAATGCTGACAACATGAAATATACCCAACATACAGCTGCTGACTCACAGAGAGGGTGGAGGGTCTCCATCCCTGCAGCTACTGCCAATGGAGGCATTGGACTCATCTCCTGTCATGGCTGACTGGCTGGGTGGAGAGCGACCACAAGCAACTAAAGAAAAACAGAGAGGAACATCTGGATGAATCTAGTCTCACCCAGCAACCACTGACATGATTTGACTTTCTAACAGCTATGATGTTGTAAATAGTTTTACGCCTCTAAATCGCCCTCAAACCAGGTCAAACCCATAATTCCTTTTCTCTTCCCCCTCCAGAGAGAAAAGAATGCTGTAGTTTATTTTGCCAATCATGTGACCAACATCTAACTGTGAAATGCTTTGCAAAAATAGTGGCCTGGGGCACATCTGCAAAGACTGGAAGTAGTGTCAGGGGATGGAAGTAATCAAGTGATACGTGCCCGGGCTGTACAGAGAAACATACCTGTTTCTGCACTCAACTATATTAATCATATCTTGTTGCTCTGGTTGTATCTCACTTCCTTCAAGAAACTGAAGTTATTAAGACAGAGAAAAGAAAAATCAGTGCTATGCAGTCTACCTCTTTACATTTCGAGTGACTATATTTTAAATTCTTTATCTGTTATGACTGGGTTGATCACAGGTATTGTACTATGATATTACTATAATATCCCAAGCTTCTTAGTACCTTTTACACCATTTGTGCAATGAACAGTACAAACTTTGTGGGAGCTGTGAAAGTGTCAAACCTATGTTTTAATAGTCTATGAGCACTTGAGGTCTCCAATATTGTTCTAGCAACACACCAGGGACCTTGCCAAGCAGAAAACACCAGTTGTTTTACAAAATTCACGTCTCTTGTTGCGTGTCCTTGTCTTTGTTTTAAAAAACCCTTTCCTACCCCTCCAGGTCTCCACAGAGTGCTAATCTAGCAGTTTGTGCTAGAAATTCTTGCATGTAGAATCCACCTAGTTCAGGCACATAACTTGAGACTGAAATTTAAGCAATCTGAGGTTAAAAAAAGCAGTGGCTGAGCTTTTCAGTCAGTGTGAAGATGGAAATGCCTTTGAAGGTTTCTAGATGGAAAGTTTCCATGGGGGAAATCCTGTCCCCCTTCTTCCGCATCTGAACTTAAGTTTGGTGGAAAGATGGTTAACATCTAAAATATGCTATAGATAAACCACAAATATAGAGTGAACGTTAACCATCTTTCTGTGTGACACTGTATACCAGGACCTGGTATGGGTATGGTAAAAGCCCAGATAAAGGGACAAAGCTTACTTGTGGTTTTGTTAATGGCAAAGTGCGGAGAAAACTCTTCCAGATAGAAACAGACTGTCAAAAGGATGAAAAGGTGGAAGACACCAGGCTGAAAATGTGGAAGACCCCAGCACCCCTCCCTTTTCTGTGATGCAGCTCTCAGGGGAAAACACCCTGTGCTTCTGAAAAGGAATGATGCATGAGTGCAAAAAGGACTGCCTTGTGCCTTTCCTAGTCAGCTTTTGTCTTGGAAAGCTTACTTGGAAATTGAGTTAGAAGATTAGTCTTGCATTGTCTAAAGGTATCTATAGTCCAGGATACTGAAAAAACAAGGCAGCCTTCTGTGTCTAGCTTGGAGAGAGACCTATTAACTTCGGTTAATTTTCCTTACTATTATGTACAGCAGAAAATATTATATATTACAGTAGAAAATAGATATTTTAAAAAAGGCCGTGTTTGGGCCACTGTTTATCACATTTAAAACTACTAGTAGAGTAGGTATTTTAGGGGCAAGTACAAGGAGTACAATCTACAACTAGCTATTGACTGTGTGATACTTTGCAGTCAAGGCATAGCCTGACAGCAAAAATTAGATTTTATGGAGGTGTGATTACACCCACACCATCTTCCTTCAGTGTAGTCGCTCTTCTCAGGTACTACAGAAGGTCTGCACACTCTTTCAATGTGACTCAGAAGAGCAAGTCCTGCTTCCCGGAGCTCAATATCTCCATAAAGCAAATCCCATCAGTGGTGGTTTTGGGTGTAGCATATATACTCAACACAACAAAACGTGTTTGTGAGAGCTCCAGTAGTGCAATTGCAATGGGGATACATTAACCCAGTGAATGAAGTTGTAGAAGTACAGTGACTCATTAAGGATTTTTGATCCTATCATTTCATCAGTTTGTTATATACAGTGGTAAAATATATGATCTTTGAAATGGGAAGAAAAAGGAAAAAAATTAAATATTACTTGTAAAACAGCAGATCTTAAACTACACGTAGGAGTTGAACCAAGTTACGAACAAAAGCAGAGTGCCCTCTTGTGGCTCCTAGGACAGGTAGAAAACACAGGAAGAAAACATATATTTTGTGTTTTCATGGGAATATCCTGCAATTAGAGTCTTCTATACTGGAATTTATTTCTATGTGTTAATTCCATTATTTTTGAGGGAATTTGTAAAAACTATTCTGGTTAGCTGAAGGAAACTTATTTTAAATGTACACACTCCAAAGCAATTTTTTTCCATCTGGACTGGCAATACAATACTATATTATTTTTCGTGAATGTGAAACTTTCCTTTAAAAAAATCACAAGGAGTATTAATATAGTTACTCTTTTTTAATGTATGTTATTAAATATTATTTTTAAAATTTATTTTACTTTTCAGTAGTAGCTACCAGTGTATGAAAATGAAGAATCATTAACATTTCAAAGAAAATAAATAACAATCGGTATGAACACTAACCTATATTGTTAATTTTCCAGACAACTCTTGTGCTTTTCTTTTGACATTTATTCTGTCTTTTTTTTTCTCCACAAAAATGTATTTGAGATATTTCATTTCACAACTGAAACGTGTTTAATCTCTGGACCTGACAAAAAGATTACATGAAAAAGAGGTATTGATTAATGTACTTTAAAAATTGTATTACCATATTCTCAGTTTAATAAAACCTCAGTTTCATGAATACATGTTTTAATTATAGCATCAGAAAAAAATTGCCATTGGAGATTAAATACAATGCAAGCAAGAGGCAAGATCATTGCAGAACAGAGTTTCTGTATTTTTTCTCTTTAATTTCCAGACTCCTGGCTTAAGTCTATATGTTTTTATGTTAGGAAATTAGTGTCAATTTACTCTACTTACTAGCCATCTATCCTGGTTCAAAAGGTGAATTGTCTGTATGTTTTTATAGTTCCCACCATATTTCTGAGTACTTGACATTCAGCATTTAAACCTGTTTCTTCAACACTTGGTACTGAAGTCCTAATACAGTAACAGAAATTAAACTACACAGCTTTTCTTTTTTTTACTACATCTTCAAATGGCTACATGGCATACATAAATAAAGGAAATTGGTCTTCCTTTATTACAAAAAAGCACAGAACAATTACTTCTACAAATGAATAATTATCTGTACAATGATCCAGACACAAGATAAATTGAACTATTTGATTAGCTAACATATTAAGTATAGACTATTATTTATCTCAGCATTCACCATGAAGTGTGATTCTCTTAGCATTTCAATAAAATATATGAGGATACATTATTTTGTAATATTTTTTAATGCAAGCCAATCACTTTCAGTGTTGACATCCTCAATCAATTAACATATGAAACAGTCCTAAGTACAACAACACTTTCACTCAGCCAACAAACTGATGAGAAAGGAAAAAAGGTAGGGGGGAAAAAAACCCTATTCTCGTCCTCTTACGAATTCCTGTTCAGAAATTACAGTAAAAATTTACTGTTTTATCAGGGCTTACTGGAACTTCGTTTCAAAGAGTCACCAGCAAGCCAGGCCATCAATTTTTCTGTGTCATGCAGAGGCAACATGGGAGCTAAAAGCTGCACTCAGCTGTTCTGCTTTTTTGGGAGAACATGATAGGAATTAGTAATCATTATTTGCTACACATTTTTTGTTGCTCACTGTATTCTGTGGCATTTAGCATCTATGTTTGTGTCAGTTTTTTTTAAAAATACCATTTTTCATTCTATAATAGAAATGTGTATAACTACGTCTGGGACAGCTGGCACGAGTGATCAGATATTGCGTACCCATGCACACACAGGGAAAGAAATTGCTTTCAACTAACATTGCCAGGTATGTATATTTCTAATCATCAGTACTATGTGTAGATATTTAGTAATGCAGTAGGTTGTAGTTTGGTATTCTAACACCAGTCTTTAAGAGAATCCCTTCACTTTTGCAAAATTAGCATTTTTTTAACTGAAACATTGGAAAAGATTGAACTGCAACATGAGCTTTAATATGTTAAAGGAGTATGTTTTGATCAACAGAGGGCACTCTATGGTTTTCAAAGGAGCCTAGTAGAAGCTTAAAAGGGTTGAGTAGGAGGTGACTGAGTATGGTTTTCAAAGAGTTTTTAGTACTGGTCAATCTATAATTTATTGGCAATGCTACTGATTTCCACAATAACACAGAGTACAGGAATGAAAGAGAACCCCATCATTTGATAATGGCAGATACTAGGATTAAGCCTGTGATGTACACAGTCAGTTCTTAGTTACTTCTTTAAAATTGTAAATCATGTGTAAAAGTTGTAACATGCTCTGAGTTAAAAGTGTACTTACTCCATAATGGTGATTTTTATCCTTACTGGTTATTTAAAAATGATAACTTTGAATATGAGAAGGACAGGTCAGATGCCACTGCTGTTCCATACAGGATATTTCTTCCAGTTCATAAATAGGTTAGTTTCCTGGCACCAGTCTAACTTGTGCTATCAGTTTTACTGACTGTTTTGATTTCTGTTTTTCACTTATTTTCTAACAAAAATCATTGCATTTAAATCCAGAACTCAAAGGGCAATTTCTTTAGAGTAAATTAGGTATTTTTAGCCCATCTGCCTAGAATGCACAGAAGTGGAGTAATCTAATAAAGCTGTAGCACAGCATAATTCCTTTATATAATGTAAAACCTCACAAATTACTTAAGCTGAGATTTTCAAATAGAAATCAAACTACAAAAACGTAGCAGGAGTACTGCATGCAGAACTATTATACATGAAGGTAGTGTGCATGTATTTGCATAAAGTAGACTGATCGTGCTAAAAACTGTAAAACTCAGATTGAGAAAGAGCTGCTGCATGCTTGTCCTGGAGAACACAGGGATTAAGCACGAAGACAGTTTTAAGTATGTGCTTGATTCTCTTTAACAAAACCTTCAAGCATGCTATCCACATGTGAAGGCGGGTGCACGTGTTAGACAGTATAGGCATCTCTAGCTAGAGATAAAGTGCTAAGAGTTAAGGCAGAGAAAAGTGCAGTAAATTGTCATTTTATCCATTCATCTGTATTAATCCCTCAGAGAATTACTGTATTATATGTTTATGTAATTACAGACAATAAAAGACCTGGTGAAGAACTAATCAAAGTTTATAGGGGAAATTTGTATCTCTTTGCCGTGCCTATATGTGTGGAATGAATTGAGGGATTTCAGTGAAGCTGCTGGACGTGTATGTAGATCACAGCCTAGCCCTCACAAGGAACGAGGATTCCTTTATTGCAAACCTGACAAGTAGAATTTAAAAGCTGTTTTCGTTGCTTGAACACTTACATTTGCCAACAACTGTTTCAACATTTATAAACACAATTCCCACTGTCTGCCAAATAACAATAAATTCATATTTTTGAGTAGTAGGTGTATAAATAATTACATCTGATTAAATCCATTTGTGTTTTCACATCTTATAAATCTATAATAGATACGAATTGTTGCAATATATTATATCTAAACAGAGATTTCATGAAGAGCTTGAGGGAGGTTATCTTCAGAAGGTTACGAAGCAATAATTTATTAGGTACAGCCAGGTTGTTGTATTTCAGTTTAATTCCAGCTAAAGTCCACAGTGTCTGGTGAGCGACAGCATGACTCAGGGCAGCCTTCAGATTCTTGTCAGTGGATGGTTTTAATGTTATAGATACCCAGAAAATTTTCTCTGTAGGAGAAGGAGACCTTCAGAGTGCTGCTACAAAATATTGCTTCTCTACAAAGGTATGTTTTCTCTCGCTGGAAAGTTAAGCTGTGGCTAGTGTTGCTGAACACTTGTTCCTGCAGGAAAATGTGTATTTGACTTGTTCAAATATGAAGCGTGCATGATGCTAGCAGACACTGTGCTTGCGAGTGTGGAGCTACAGAGACTGAGTTTTGCTTCTTCCCGCTGAGCGCATATTGCCTTTCAACACATAATATTTAACCTTACGTGTTCTACCACAGTCCTGGGTAACACTTCATTTTAAGTGTGACAGCATTATTAATTCATTTAGTATTCACTGTAATAACACTGATCATAATTGACTCATTCTGTAGACTTGTGAATGTCGTAAGTACTCACATGGAATTCCACTGCAATTCAGCATTAATTAAGGTACCACCTAATTTTCGCAGAGAAACAACAGCATGTGATCTGCCTTGTGAAGTAACTCCCTTAACATCTCAGAGTGGTCCAAATATTTGGAGCATATGGGTGTTGTGAATATGTTGAATATATTCCCTCTCTGAGGAAAATCATGTACACTGTGTGGACAAATTATGCAAGAAAAACGCTGTCTAAAATACAATACACACATGCCTACACTGTATGTCATTATGTAAAGTATATCGCACTGCATTTAAGATGGATAAATGTATTTCCTTCTACTTTACAAAATATGAAAATAGCCAAGGTGCTTTTGTAGAATTTAAAAGCAAAGCTATACAAATAATTCTTCAAATTTTAAAAAATCTCCTTTTAATTTTCTAAAGCTGTAGTCCACATATACATACTAATATACAGCAGCTGAAGTAATCTTGTAATATCAAATGCCATGTAGTAGCTTAACCAACCTGCTTGCTGCAATGACATTGGGAACTAAATAATCTCCTTTAATTAAAAATAGGCATAAAAATTGTTGTGCTTTTTTTAAAAGTACATTGTAAATGTGAAAATTAGTATTCTGAAAAATAAAAATACATGTTCAATTTCATAGCAACTTACTGAAGGACATATATGGCTACATTATGTCAGTGCATACCTTAAACTAATCTTTTCAGGGATTATTAACATTGCTGAGGATAGTGGTTCTAGGCAAAAACTGGGCAGGCAGGGTCTCAGCCTGCAACCTGATTTTCTGTGCTACAGTTCCTTGAACGTTCGTTCAAAATTACTTACTTTTGCTCATTTTCTAATGATGGAGAGGGCAGACAGATGTAAAGTGTATCTATATACACAAAACCAGATCTATATGAACAAAATATTTGGGATGTCTGTTTTTAGTTTGTTGTATATTCCTAGGTTGGTGTGGGACTGTATGTGAATTTTTAATTTTGCTGTGCTAAAAACCACCTTGGTTATAAAAGGAAAGTTTGAAAACTAAATGCAATGCTGTATGATTTAAGCTGTTGCCTCATGTCTAAATCTATCACTCCACAAAGTCCTCTGAATGAATATCTCTTGGTCTGCATGAAGGAACCTAGGGAATTAAAAATAAACAGAATTCAGCCAGCAAATGTCTTAAAATAATATTGATTTCTTTTACAGTCCAGATCTGTATTGTGGAACATTCTCATGATAGGAAATCAATGAAAAAATTTTAATTGACTTCAGCAGGGCCAGCATATCATCTATGAAATTTAAGGTTGAGACCGTGCTACATTTTTTAACCCACTGCACCACAAACCACAGCTTGATTTGCTTGGTCTGTTCTTCTTTAATAAGTAACTATGACTCCCATTAGCAATAACAGCCTTTATGTACTAAGTGGAAGGGGAATCCCAATATTTCTACAATATTAATCATTGAGACAGCAGATATGAGACATTTAGAGACAACATAACAAGGTTCAGGATTACATTTCTTAGAATTTACAGCATTTAAAAAATTTTGGTACAAAAGGCAAATAATTTATTTTTGAACACAGAAACACTGAGGAAACATGATCTTACTTCAGGAAAAAAACCTTCAATATTCCATTTATAACTTCTTAGATAGATAGAAGATCTGTCACCTTGGCTACATTGTGGTAGCTCAGGTGACAGTCTGCTTCGGAGAATGCAGGCAAAGGTATTTATGTTCCCACTGTAGCCACCAGTGAGTTTTTCAGAATTTTTAAAGTTAAGCCCTCAATTCAGCTCCCTAATCTGAACAGCTATGCTTTTCACTCCACTCTTTCTATTTCCAGAGTTTAAGGTGTTCGTTTTCTAGAAGCACTAAAATTCATGCCCCACACTCTTGCTGGATTATGTTGCATGAATTTATTTAGGCAATATCCTCCTAAGAGGGAAATTTGCTTTGAGAGCCTTGCTGTTGCAAGAAACATTTTGTAGCTTGTCTAGTGATTGTCACCTCCTGATAACTCCCAGAGAAACAACTTTCAAAACCCATTCAGTTGCATCACTAGGACAGCATATTTCATTTAGTCTTGAATTCTGTGGTGTATCTTATGTGGAAGGAGAAGTGGATTCTGAATCATACAGCTCAGCTCTCAGTTTGATCTTCTCAAGGGCCATTTGGATCTTCTTCACATGGAGCTGGATCTAGTAATTTCCTTGGAAATATTTTAGGTGCAGTTTCTATTTGGTGTATTTGGTGCTTTCTTATTATTTAGGTGAACAAATCCATTTCCGTTCTCTCAAAGTTCTGCAACCCAAAAAATGCGAAACATTTTGTCAGTCTCAAAAAATTCAAAGACTTGAAAATGACAGAGATCCAGTCCTTCTCCAAGTGTTTTCTGTCATGCACTGGTACAGCAAAAAGGAGCAAAGGGGCATAAAGTACCTCCCCTTTTGCTCCCTGTTCATGAAAAGTAAGCTGCAACAAGAATTAGTTGAACTATGTATTTTGGAAAACATAGCAGGGTACTGGTGCCTATAAAAGAAAGCTGTAATTGAGACAGAACACTGCAAATAGAAAACAATACTTTATCTTGATACTGTAAAATAGATTAGCAAGTCAAAGCATACAATAACTGCAGAGTTGTAGGAATAGAAATAGTGGAAAGAATGTTAAACAGGTACGGTTAGCATGAAAAGAATAAATAGAATTAGAAGGAATACCATAGAACGGATCAAGCCTGCAAAAATCTACTTAGGTGGCGCTTACCATAGTGGGCTAGTCCCACATTAATACAACATTTAATTACAATACTTACAACCCCAGTGTCAGCACAAAAGGGGCATTCTTTCAAATTAAATAGAAGGAACATGAATACAACATTGTAATATGCTTTTGCTTCATTTCTGATTTCATTTTCTCTTCATTATTGGGAAGAAGTAATTTTTCTTCCAAATAAGTACAGTTGTTTATTATGGTAATAATAATTAAAATAATGTAATAATTAAAAAGTATTACACCAGAATACAGATTAGAGCTCAAGTTTATCCAGCGCATGAACTACCACATCATGTAAGTAGTATTTCATAAGATTTTACAATCACAGAGAAGTTGCATCAATTAGATTATACCAATTACCAATGGTATACAGGATGTAACTAGATATTAATACATAATAACAGATTTAAATCAGATCCTGAAACAATAAAACGTAGACCAAAAAAATTGCTTTTGCATACCGTGATTTATATACACAGATTGCTCTCTAAATGAAAAGGAAAATAATATTTAAAAGAAATATCATCTTTGAAGAAACTAATCTAGTAAATGAGTGTACACTACAGTCTCAAGCTCATGGATATCCTTTAGCAATCATAAGGCTTTCTCAGTTCCTCTTAGCTTAAACACATGACAGCTGAGTTCAGGATGGTGACATATATCAGTAACATCTCTATTGCTCCTGCTTGACTTATTGTCTGATCTCCTTACCTGTGTTAGGTGAAGCAGGTCTCTGAACTCAGATCTTGGCAGATTAGAAAGATTTTCTTGACAAGTTTTCTTGACCTTGTACCATTTAAGGGTGCCCCTTTGCTTGCATATGCACAAGTTTTTCCTATTAGGCTGTGAATTTAGGCTCTGTAAGAACCCACATGAAGATTAATTCTTTGATATTTATATGTGTGAGTTTCAGGAGTATGAGACTACAGCCTCAATACGCTGCTGGGGAGTAATGCATGATATTCCAATGCATGAAATAGAGGATGGTTAGATCTTTATCACGTTTTCTTCCAGGTTTATAAAGTTGTTAGAGAAAAATGGTGGAACTGTGACAGAATCACCAAGTAGTTGAGGTTGGACAAGGTCACTGGAGATCAACCTCCTGCTCAGAGCAGGGTCAGCTCCAGCAAACTGCTCAGGAAGACAAAACAGCAGCTCTAGGCACAAAGACAGTAGGTTTTAATGACCAGGTCCCCTCAGGTGCTGTTTGACATTAAGCTTCTCACTAAATACCTTTTACCTCAGAGGCCCCATCTGTGACAGAAAGATGTTAAATTCTAGCACAATTCCTAAACTTTCCCCTAATTTCTAGAAAAACTCCTTTACCGTAATAGTGGGAGATTCTAAGATTATTTCAAAAGCTGCTTTAAGACTTTAAGACTACCTAAAGCACTTGCATGCTTCAACACTGTTGTAACTCCTGTCTTCACAGGATCTGTCAGTGTAAACTCATCCGCCACCACTGGAGGAAACTTGAACAACTCCTACTGACTCCTGCAACTAGTAGTAGTGAGCGTGTAGCACTGAGCGTGAAACTTCTTGCATGGAAGCTGTGAGCAAAATGCTTCACAGCAGAGCTATCTACCAACATTTGTTATGAGCCTACAGTAACTACCCATGGAAGTACCATGAGAAGAGTAATGGAAGATGGTCATTCCTGTTGCGTGCTTCCACCATGTTCTCTGTTCTAGATGCATCTGCCTTATTTTGCACTCAAACACATACTCAAAAAAAATAGAAGAAAAAAACATTTAACATGCCAGACATCCACTCGAGAAAAGGCCTCTTACGTGTAAGGCCAGTGTCTAAGCTTCATCTCCCCAGGAATTCAAGGTCAACGCTCAGATGAAATCCTGGTGTTTCAAATGCCACTCATGAGAAAAGTTCTCAGAATTGAGGTAATGAGCAGGAGGACTTTCCCGGTTGTGCAGCTGATCAGGATGTATTAAATTGACATTTTAGCTGGGATTTGGAGTGTGAGACGTCCTCACTGTCTTCAGTCAGTGAGTCTTTGCTTGTCTTGGGGTGAAATCTCTGCATAGCAAATTCCTTTTGGAGTGGGCATGCAGACCACAGGACCAGACTAGAGCATATCAGAGATGAAAAAAACCCGTAACTGTATATTATGAGATCTTCAGGTCCTCTGCACCAACTGTTCCACTCCATGTAGCTACTCGTCTTGACCCCACACTCCTTATTATGAGCATATCCTCTCGGGGCTATCCCAGTTAATGCTGTTTCCAAGAGGGAATTAGTTAACTCGCTGTCTGTTACATCTCCTCCTCTGGCAGCTGCATAGGATCAGAACAGGAATTGGGTTAAAATACTTGTACATAGTCCTTCTACTCTTCCAACCACATCAACTGTGACACCAGTGGGTGAAAAAGCTTATAGTTGGCAGTGTTCCAGATGCCATTTTTTCTGAGGACTTGCTATTAGAAAATACCTTGTATGTATTTAATTCTCATGCTTTTAAAAGACCAACAGGGAAATGTGCAATTTTCCTGTAACTTAATACAAAGGAAAAGGAGCAAAAGGAAATGGACAGTATTCCCTCCACCCCAAAAAAAAAAAAAAAAAAGACTATAGGGCATTGTTGTATTTTAACCCCAACTGGCAATAAACACCACACAGCCGCTTGCTCACTCCCCCCCACCCCCCCCCACCCCTTGGGATGGGAGAGTGAATCAGAAGAATAAGAGTGAGAAAATGTGTGGGTTGAGGTAAAGACAGTTCAATAAGTAAAGCTAAAGCCACACATGCAAGCAGAGCAAAACAAGGAATTCATTCACTACTTCCCACGGGCAGGCAGGTGTTCAGCCATCTCCAGGAAAGCAGGGCTCCATCATGTGTAATGGTTTCTTGGGAAGACAAAATGCTTTAACTCTGAAGTTAAAGAGTTATCCCCCTTTTCTCCTTATTTCCCCAGGTTTATATGCTGAAGCAGGACGTCATATGGTATGAAATATCTCTTTGGTCCGTTGGGGCCACCTGTCCCAGCTGTGTCCCCTCCCAACTTCTTGTGCTCCCCCAGCCCCTTTGCTGGTGGGGAGGTGTGAGGAGCAGAAAAGGCCTTGAGGCTGTGTAAGCCAGCACAAATCCAAAACACAGCCCCATACTAGTTACTATGAAGAAAATAAACTCTATCCCAGACAAAATCAGCACGGGCATGTTTGACTTGAAGTTCTGAAAAAAATTCATAACTTTTGAGCTTGGTCTTAAGCAGTGCTATAAACACTAGGAAATACATGGGATAAATTAGTTCATTTTTGTAACTGGGGTGATCATAGCATGTCTTTATATTTAAATGTTTTAAAGATAGTAAGAGATTAGCCTTTCACAGGATCCAAACATGAAATTCATCCAACCTCAATGACTAATTGACCCCCTTTAGTCATATGTCCTGTCTTTAGCAAATTACTAATAAATGCGTGTAGGAAGAATGTCAGACAAGATTACATGTCAGTGCCATTAGTAACTATGGATCGTCTTTCTTATTCTGTGGTTAGATAAGAAATGTTTTGTCACTTTCAGGAGCAATGCAGAAGCACATTTCATATTTATTTGCACTGCTTAGCAGAGATAACATGACAAGTAGCAAATGGATCATCATTTCAGCTTCAAGCTCGTGAGGGTTCATTTATAAGAATTCCTTCAACCAAGCATGCATTCAGGTGAAACAGATCCTATTCTTATTCTGGTTTTCATGTGAACTTAAAGTCTGCCCTCTACAAGCCTGAATTTCTCAATGTATCCCCATTTTTTCTTCTATACCATCTCAAACTCTCCGTTATCTGGCGGGTTAGCCCTTGGCTGGGGGCCAAAACACACACACCCACTCACACAATTCCTGCCCCCACACAGTGATAGGGGAGAGAATTAAAGGGGTAAATGGAAAAGAGAACTCGTGGCTTGAAGTAAGGACAATTTAATAACTAAACTGCAATAATATTAAAAATA
Organism: Pterocles orientalis; assembly: GCA_011057875.1. NCBI lineage: Eukaryota > Metazoa > Chordata > Aves > Pterocliformes > Pteroclidae > Pterocles > Pterocles orientalis. The sequence goes on along the minus strand of WKFP01015267.1, from coordinate 362,574 downwards.
ATACTACATACAAACATACAAATGAGTGATACACAGTGATACTGCCCCCCCCACTGTATGACCAAAGGCCCAGCCCACTCCCGGCCAACGACCCCGGAGGAGGGAAGGAATAGGTGGTAGTCAATGATACTGCCCTCCCCACCTGATGACCAAAGGCTCAGCCTGTTGCCGGCTAACGATCCCCAGAAACTGCACTCGCAATTCCCCCAAATGAGGGGGTGCACCGCTCCCGGAGGCACTCATGGAACGGAGATAACAGCCTGAGCATCCCAGAACTGAGAGCTGACCAAAGCGGGGGAAAAATGACCACCTAACCACAGCTAATGATCCCCCCAGAGAGGGAGGATCCTGAAACTCACAGAACGGAGATAACGAATCGAGCGTCCTGGGATCCGAGAGCTGGCCTGAGTGCTTGGGGGGGGGGGGGAAGACCTTGGGAGAGCGAATGCAGGCACCCAAAGCGAGATGATCCAGAGCTCAAGGGAAGCAGAAGAGAGCGATCTCCCGGAAGGGTCCTCACCTATATACTGGGTGTGACGTGCATGGGATGGAATAAACAATTGGTCAGTCTAGTTCTCAATCTTAACCTAAGAACAAATCCCAGGCTAGCAGCTGGACTGTGTCTCCCCACTCCCAGGCCTCGCCCCGCTCTGTCTGCAGAGAGGAGAGAGGCTGAAGGTATTTTGTCCTTGAAATACTAGCAGTAATTATAAATGTTCCTTCTTATCAGCTTTTCTCCTGAGCACAAATTCAAAACACAGCCTCTTGCTAGCTATTTCTGAAGAAAAGAAAAAAAAAATTTAACTCTTTCTACTTAACCCACGACACGTTCTTAATTCAGTCCTTCAGTATCTCCCAGCAAAGAGTGAGCAGGAGCTTGAAAGTTCTCGGTTGCTATTTAGCAGGACACCTTGGTCATAACAGAGTCTTCAGGGTTGGTGTGCTAAGCAAGGTTTACAAAATGTCTTTAGATGTGTAAAGATGCTATTAGGTAGCCACTGGGATTTTTAGTCATGTCTCAGTGCCATCAAAATATAGGAGAATGGCATGCTTAATCTACTTTGGATTTTTTTTTAAAAAGCACGTGCAACATATATCTGTGTTTAACTATGAAAACAGCTTTTTATACATTGTTCCCAAGTGTCTAGCACTGGCTATGCCTACTGCATATTGCCCCTTCAACATCACCTTGAAAAATATGGCATTAAAAACTAAGTAGCCTTTTCATTACTGATGTTTAGGTTTATGAGACTCCAATTCTCATATTTCATCATTTCAAAATCTGAGCATATATTGCAATGTGCTTTCTTATCTTGTTTTTCAAAAAGATGAAACATATCTTACATTACTTCTATTACAATTGACTACTTCCTTTGTAGCTATGAAAGAACGGCTTGAAATACCCATCAATAAGAAAATAGTTCAAAAAAATGTAGTGAAGTACAATGCAGCAATAACAATAACTAGCATATGCAGTAGTCAAGAATTCCATTAAATTGTATGGTACTTCCGAAATGCGAGCATTTAAATCAGTTACACAGAGCCAGAAAGTAGGTTTATGCTTCTGAGAGGGTAGGGGAGAAAAATAAACAAGTTTGATAGAAGAGTAATTCAGAGTAGCTCATAAGATGGTGGGCTGAAAAAAAAAGAGCAAGATGTTGTCCCCTCAAAGGAAGGTTATATGAGGACTACAGTCCAGCAGGGCTGTGGTGGTCCTTCAAAGGGGAGGTGACCATGGAATAAGCCTGTAAAGAAGTCACTCCTAGCGTGTGGTAGAGCAGTGACTGGAGAATAAGCTGCAGCATTTAGTCTAAAGCAATTATCAGGCCATAGCCCCCGGGGTCAGGGTGTGCTCCAGCTCTGGGGAATGATGGCCAGCTGCAGGTTATTCCACACCCTGCATGAATTCTGACAGTGGTGAACATCAGTCTCTAGCCCCTTGGTTGACTGCTTCTTGCAAAGTTTGTGAGATCTGTGTTAGGTGGGGAGCTAAACCTGAAGGTGCCAGCAGGCATGTGTGACTCCTCACACCTGGGAAGAGCGGTCTGAAATTCCCAGGGCACTTCAGCTTCCCAGGAGCAGTCATGACAACAGCCACAAACTCCTGCCTCCAAACTCAGCAGGGCAAAGCACAGGGCAATGGCCCTCCAACCCATTTTGAGCTCAGACTAAGGGTCAGCTCCTCCTTCCACATAAATCAGCACCCTGTATTATTCCCAGGCCTCTCACTGCTAAAGGAGAACCCTACAGCTGGGACCAGAGTTTTCTTGTTTAAACCAAATAAGGAAAACTGACTTATTAAAAAGGTCATTCATTTCAACTCCCCCAACCTAAACAGCAGGGACTGAGTTATGTCATATTTGCAAGAGATAATCCCGAGGTAAACTGGTTTACAATGATCACCATACATTTTAGTCCTGATTTTGGCTTTTAATCACACTGGGCCTAATTTTACATGTGACTGTGTTCAAGGGCTGATGCATAGCTACATTATCCTAGGTTCAGCTAGGATGCTGAATGGGGGTCATACTTCCAGGCAGAGATAGCATTTTCTTTGGGAACCCTTCGTGAATGTCTCCAAGGTGGGTGTCTCTCCTGTATCAGCCTCAGGGACGCTGCTCATGGCTCTCAACATGTGCAGTCAGGCAGCCGGGAAGAGCTGGGGCCTTGAGCTGCTTATACTGTCTCTCCTTTGCAGCATGTTGGCAGTAAGAGATATGTCTTAATAGCTCCTAATACGCCATAGAAGGGCTTGGGTTACTTTGCATATGTTAATGCTGTCTACTGCTTTTACATTGCCTTTTTTCCTATAAGGTCTACTTCAGCAAATATGCAGTGCATGGTATTTTTCATTTACTTGAGAAGTGGATGAATATGTTCAGTAAACTTCTGAAATGTCCCTTCACAAGGTAAAATAAAAGAATCTTTGTAGCCATCATTAAATGCCTTCACCACAGTATTTACTACTGCAATCAGGACAAAGCAAATGGATGTTTTTGTCAGAAAAAAAAAAGTCTTAAAAAGACAAAGGGTATTGTTGTTTTCCTTGCAAAGTATAAAATTCCTCAAAAATTATATGGTGTCACACAGTCTGCCGTACCTTATAAAAAAAATGATGCACTGACTTTAGTTTTATTAGGAAAATTACACTGTGTTGACTCTTTGTGTCTTTGAGGGCCGGTTTCTGCATTGAACAGTAAAGCTCATTCCAGACAGATCCATGCCACATACATGGCACAAAGTGACACTGTATGGAGGTACTCACTCTGGAAAGACTGGCTTAGAGCATTTCAGCAGCACAGACAAAGCCTGCAGCCCGGGGCCTAGGAGCCAGACTGCTCTTAGCCTGGGAGGGGGAACACTCTGGATAATGGGGGGACCTGCAGGGGAGCCTTGCTGTTGCTGCTGGGGGAGTGGAGACGTGCCAGCAGTTAGGGGGGCTGTAAGCATGAAGTACACCTTTGATGCCTTCCCCAGCAGCATCAGGCAACTCGGGTTTTTTTGGTCTCTGACATAAAGTAGACGACAGAGTAACTCTCAGTGCCACAGGAAACTGCTTGAGTTGTCTCTTCTTAATCACCTGATCTACTAAAACCCACCCTGCAGTAGGTCCCACTAACTCCAAGACCAGGTCTCCATCAACAGACTGTCCTGCTCCTAGTCTCATGGTAGCCTGGCCAGTGGTCTCACGGGGATATGGGCGCCACACATCCTTGTGTAGGGCAGACCTTTCCCAATACTCAAAAGCAATGCATTTTCTCCCACAAGCACAAAAAAGACCTCTTCGTGAGCTTGGTGTTCAAAATGGGAAGCCTAAAGCTTGGCTCCTGAGAAATGTTTGAAAAACTGACCTTCTGAAAGTATGCTACCTTGATAACTCTAACACTATTACACCTCACATAAAGCAAGGTTGTATGAGACAACAAAGCAGAAAACAGATGGACTGTGTGAATCAAATGTGTATCTAATCTTAGAGATTTTATCACATCAGTATGCATCCTCTGTAGATATTTGCCAGTCTTTCCAATACCTAACACATAAGGTCAGATGTTTTGTAGCTGCACTGTCACAAAGCAGTGATTTCTAATCTTTTTCACAAAACAGTTTCTTTAACCCTTTCAGGAAAATCTGCCTTGTAGCCAGGATTTAGCTGGATGAGTACTCTGTCCTATATAAAAGACACAGGTAATCACTGCCTGTTTGAATTCCCAAGCTGAAGGTGCCTTCTGAAAAGTATAGGTGAGCAAAAGATGGTGCTAAGTTATTCTCATATCAGTGACAAAAGAGGGAGGAACACACAAATAAGGTGTTCCTGCTTAGAGCAAGAAATGTGGTTGCAAAAAATCAGTGACTCTTTGCACACAATGGAAAGAACTTCGGCATAAAAGGCCATGTAGAACATAATGTAGTTTTGAGGATACAAAGGAAGCAAGTTGTCATGGAGGCGCAATGCCTGCATCAAGCATTTTCTTTGTAGGTATCTCTTTGTGGTAATATTGGTAGATTCAAGTGGTGTTAATTGAAGTCTAATATTCATGGTGAAGGAGTGTGGGGCAATAAACTGCTTTTTCAAGTGAGTAAAGGTAGCCTGAAGCTGAGGTATTCAGAATGCATGCAGCCATTTATTGCAAATGAAGTGCAGAGTAATGGAAGAGATCCTCAGGACCATCGTCTTGGTCCTCAGTGTAGCTTTGAGCAGTGGGAGAGAAATGAGAAATAATAGACACAAAATGTAGAGTAACTGAGTGGCTCTGGTAAAACTATCAGAAAAAAACCCCATGTTGTGGCAGTGTTGCTCTCCTGTTTGTCAGCTTGACCTTGCAACACCAAGACCTACTCCATACAGAAAAATTAATATAAAATAGTTTTTAAAAAATGCAGATATAAAGTACAAACAAGCCTGAGACTCAAGGACTCCATGTTTGTTCTAACCAGTGTATTGCAACATTTTTCACAGTTCCTTACTGATTTCATAAATCCAGTGCTAACAAGCAGACTCAACAACAGAAACTTAAGGACTAATGTCTTTGATTCAAGAGGCTTGTGAGACAGTAGGTCCCGAAAATTTTATATAGGAAGAACCAGAAAACAAGTGCTGCTATATCTTAGCCTCTTTCAACTTCTAATTTTAAATACTGAGTGACTGCACGCTAAAGGCAGAATTGAAAATATCTGAACAAAACTACATCTGTGATCAGATCTCTCTTTATTAAGGGTGAACAGATAGGGACCTCATCTGCTAACAGCAGGAACTTGGTCACCAACTATGAAAAACAATGAGTGCAGCAAATGCGAACAAATGTCTGATCTAAGTCATTAGCTAAAGAGGTCATTGTAGAAAAAATGTTAAAATGTGTTATCAAGAAATCACTTGGATTGAAAATAAGCAATTACTGGTAAACATCCAGTGAAAGGCAGAGTAATTCCCCTAGTTGTCAGGGACTTCTGGTTGTTCACACCAGCCCTCAGTCTAGACCTCTATGTTAATAGATTTTTTTTTAATAAATTCTTCATAAGACCTCCAAGAATCAAGAAGATGGCTAAAAGTGTAATAGACTGATTTGCAGCTTGCCTGCAGCTTTTCATCCTTCAGAGGATACTTGGTTCATATTTCTCAGAATTTCTCTGCAACCTTTATGACTAGGAGTTAAGTTTGGGGATTTACTCTCCTCTCTTTGGCATCTCTAAAGCTGCGTGTCTTAAGTCTACCATTGTCATCCTTAGCTCTTTTCATAGCCAAGAAGGAGTAAAAGGCACTTTCAGTGAAGATTTACTCCAACCCAAGAAAAATGTCTAAGCTGTGTGAAATAAACTATTTCTGTGGCCACTCCTCCTCTTTATCTTCTCTTGCTTTAGATGAAACCAGGAGTAACTGGTGTAGATTTAAGCATCCACCTCTGGGACATCTACAGTCAGATGAGATGAATCTCAGCTCAGAAAAATATTTGTTTCAGTGCCAGCCAAGGTTATTACACAACATCCTGCTTTGAGGAGCTGGTGGTGTCTGGAAAAAATAATGAGGAACCAGATCACAAAGGTTGCCTGCTACTACTTGCGTTGTTATTCCATTAATTCCTGGTTGTTACTTTTGACCAATATCTCTATCTTGATGTATATTTTAAGAGGTCCTGTGTAATTAGTAGCTGCTAATTTTTTTAACCTTGATATCACAAGCCCCAAGAAGTTAACATAAATTAAATGTGAACATTTAATACCTTGCTATATGCATTTATTACCATTAAATAGTAGTAAAAGCCAAGAAGCATATGCATGCACAAAAAGAATTTTAAACATTTGGAGTATTTTTGTTCTAACACTAAATTGTCAGGAATCAGTTGGTACTTCAATATAGACTTCCTGCCCATCTGATATGGTCAGGAAAGGGATCATGCAGACACCAAGCACACCAGCCTGTATTTGTTTTCTCTGTTTCAGCTCTTATGGCCACCAGATGAGGAGGTAAGGGATGATCCCAGATAATGTTTTATAAAAAAGATCCCAAACAGAAGCAAAAAACTGTTAAAAAAAAGGGAACGTGGCTGATGTCTGAACTAAACTGTAAATGCATCTATGGTGATGCAGATTTAGGAAGTCCACTCATGGCCAGGACAGAGATAGTGGGATGAATGCCCCAGCAAAGCACGCGCAGATGTACAAGCAGACAGCTTTTCAAACTAGGAGACTGAACTTCAGTAACTTGATGCCTATGTCTGTGTTCTGAGAACTCTCCCGCTTCAGAATCCTGCAGCCTATAAGTGTTTATACGTGATATGAAAACAAGCACTGTAATTCTTTGTTTAAAAAAATTTAAAAAAGGATACACACCTCTATGCTACCAGAAAGCAGAATTGCCAGTATTCCTTGTCAGCACAACATTTGACGTCAGCAGAACAATAATAACACAGAAAACAGATGAAATAAAAAGACCCTTTTCTTAAGAAAGGACAGTGTACCAGAGATGGGGAGATTCTAATGTAGTGTATAATTTTCTAACCAAGAAGAGCTGCTACACCATCAGCACAGTTTTTTGCTGTGCTTTTTGAAGTGAAGTCCATTAATCATTTGCCATTCCAGTTTCAAGAGAAAAGGGGGATCTTTATGGGAGAACATGACATGAGTATGAGCATAGTTGCCGGGTGTTAGGACCATTCACCAAGACTTTAACCTCTTCTAGTAACTTTCAGAAAAGAGCGAAGTTCACATGATATGAATGAATTAGAGACTGCCATGGAGTGACAAGGTAGCAGAACCTTTTCTACCCTTTGTGTAACATAAAGAAATCACCTCAGAAGAGACCCAACTAGCAATCGATGTCCTCAAGGAACCTCTACCAAAAAATCTGAACAGGTGGAGGCATCCGTAGAGAGAAGTGAGAGAGAGCCGTCATTTTGGGGCAACAGTAGCTTTCAAGTCAGTATTTTATTGAGGATGGCAGGCTTCTTCCTCTAGTCTTTTTCTGAACACTTAATTGAGTGGATTATTTTAGATTTACATCTGTTCTACATTTGATTAAAAAAGCCCACTTCATAATGGAAGTGGTGATTTAAAAAAAATGAAATGACATTGCTTAATATTAATGATAAGTGTTAATAAATTCAGTCAACTCCTTTAGAATGGACATAATGCTCTTGGCATCCCTGCAAGAAACAAAGCAGAACAATTATGAGTCATCAAATGTATTTGTCAGAGCATTTTGTATTGTAAAATAAGCCTGTTCATGTTAGCATAGTGCTGAAAGACAAGGAGTGAATTATAGCTTGGAAAGTGATGGGATAGATATAAAATCCAAGGGTCCAGAGGCCAACTGACTATATAGGCTCATCTGGAGACAGAAAATACATGTTATGTATTTTTTCAATGGATTCTTCCATTTATCCTGTTAAGAAGTAGTGACTCCCCAAATCAAATGTGAGTTAGGCTAGAATTTTAATCGTACTGGAAATGTTGCCACTGCAATTGGTGTCTGAAGCTCTCCTAACTGATTGTTATGCTATTTGTTCTTCTGTGAATGCAGGGAACCAGCAACACAGAAACAGGAGCTGTGGATAACAGGACAGGCATAGCGACACGCATGCAGCTACATGAAAATTGTGTTGCTCCTGATGCAGAGGCACACATGCGTCCTTCCTTCAGGGATGCTGGTGTCAAGGGAGCTCCTGGCTCTGCTCTGATAACCCATACAGTTTGCAGCAACCGTCTCATAAACATTAAATCTCCTTTATATTGTTGTCACTGCTCAAAGAGCACTCAGAGGTGCCTCCAGGGGTACACACAGATAATTTGCTGTCTGTTGGCATTCTAATATTAAATACTGGGATTAATTTAGAAAAGTGACAAAACAATCCTTTTACCATTTAGCAAAAGAGCTTTAATTACTCTTTGCACATTTTTGAGGAACAGAAATGTCTTATTTTTTTACAATTAAGACATGAGATAGGCAAATAGTGTAGTTTTATACTGCACTATAGTGTAGTATAAGCTGAGATTCAGCTTTCTGCAAAGGCTTGCACTAGGTCCCGGGTGTAGATCCTTGACCTAAAGCTTTGATAGGACTTAGGGCCTTTTGCGATGAAGCAGAATTACAAGAAAATGGATAAAACATCCAGCTTGATACAGGAATGCTTTCTTGTTGCAATACTTTGCAGAACTTGTTGTTTTTTTTTTTTCTTCAGAGAAGGAAGGTCAAATAATTGTGTGAATTGAGCTTAGTTTTATATCCAAACTAAATGCCATAATTTTATGAGTACTGGAGTTTTTGTGCCTATAAATCAGGGAAGAAAAATCAAGGTGGGAAGAATTATGTTAAATCCAGAGACTTCTATCCCAGCAGCTGTCTGCCCTCAGTTGGATCAGCTGTAAAACTGGGATATTGTTCAGATGCTCTCCAAGCTCTCCAAAAGCTCCCTGCAATAGAATTTCTCATTTTAAACTGTTTTTTTCTTCATGAGAAACTATTAAATCTCCTATGTGGACCTCGGTGACATCTTGTAGGAGTTCGAGGTAGAATTTTAACTTTCAGAGGGTTTTTTGCACTGATTTCTTTCTTTGTACTAATATTGTTTCATTATCATAGTAGGATAAGTTTATTGTAATGGGTTCTTTACTCCTTATCTTTTTTCCCATGAAAAAATAAGACCACCAGAGAAAGAGCATGAAGATCTTAGCTAAACTCCTTCATTTTATGAGCTCAATACAGTGCTGTTCTCAAAGCTGTAATGCGTATTTGACGCGCACAAAAGTATAAATTAAGATAAATAAATGTCTATAAAAGTTTTTTTGTCATGCTCCCAAACTAAGTGACTTTAAGTTCAGCTGAAGAGAAGTTTTTATCTCTGTAACCTAGTTTGGCAACACAATTGTTCAATTTCTCAAAGCTAAACTATCACAAGAATGGTTTAAATTACCTCCTCAGCAGCATGAATGCACTCTAAAAAACATAAACTGGATTTCAGTATAGCTCGCAATTGTGACCATGTACTTTGGTGGAGCTTGTCCTGATTCAAGTTGGCACACTGTTAGAGGGATTCTCATCTCACAGATATTCATCCACTGACAGTGGGATTAATCTCATGTGACTTTGGTTGTGAAAGAATTGTCTTACTACTCTAACCTTTTCACTTAGGCTTGTTCTATAGGCAATGGAGAGAGACAAGCACCTCCAGAGGGCACTTCATCTTAGATAGTCTTAGATATATGCTACAGCATAGGTTAATTTTTTTCTCTAAGTGCCTGCTTTTCTGTTTACAGAGCATCTAAGAATACTAGCAAACCAAACACTTTGGGCTGGCTAAATACTCCAAATACATGAAACTACTTCCACGTGACATTTCTATTAGACAAGCTGGTAAACATTTTGACAGCACTTGGAAATGCAACTTGCCAGCCTTCTAGCTATCCTACAATCTAGAGGTTGGTGCTCCTGCAGCAGGGATGTTAGAAGGCAACATGTGCCTCAAACAGCCACCCCAGCTCAGTGGGATGTATTGCTTAAACCCATAACACGAGTGAGGTTGTGTTAACCTGTGAGGCTCTGAACTGAGATATAGTGAGGGTCAGACAGTCCATTTGCCATTCTGTCTTCTTGAAGGTAACTCTGGCAGAAGTATGGAGAAGAGACTAGCCAACACAGGTAATATCCTGAACTGCTGCAGCTAATTTAGGGATCAATCCCTAAACAAAACTTCAAATAAGTTCTGACATTTTCTACTCTTCCACTTTCCCCAGATCACTGGTACTGTTGTAATTGTGAAAACTGTAGCAATACTGAAAAGGTGCTGAATGGAAGGATTTTTAAAACCATTCCCTTTATTACAGTTTGACTAATAAAGAGGTTTTTGTTCTGGAAGGGAAGACATGAATCCTACTTTTAAGGAACTGCTGAAGAAAAGAGTAGAGGACAGGGAAGAGCCCCATGGGTCAGCAAGCCCAGTTCCCTCAGGCAGGCAGCTACATGGACATCTGGAACCAGGGCTATCGTTTCAGCTCTAATGTCATGGCATGCAGTCAAAGCTATTCCACAGGCTGAAAGAGCTGGGATAATCCTGGTTAAGATTTATGTTGCCCATGGAGACTAGCTATGGGAAAATGCAATTAGCACAAAACCAATGTACTAAGTAGTGCGACTGTACTGTTCCCTACTATAGATATGCCATTTACACGTACTAAACCAAAGATACATAAAGTTATGCTGTTAGCCAGGTATTCACAAATGCATGATACAGATATATACATTAAATAAAATTATCCATAGTTAGTTCCAGTGTTCAGTAGTAAGATTTCCTGCAGATTTGAATTTAAAAAACTGTTCTTTGTGTTGTATGAAAGGGATTCCTATGGTATTTCTTAGTTTGCCCTTCATTCTCCAACAGTTTCACTTTAAGATAACTGTGAATATGCAAATACATGAGGTAGTTTTAGACTTACAGTTAAATAATTAAAAAACCCTAATAACACAGGCTTATAATATGATTTGCCTTGTTATACAAATTTCTCTGCTTTGGTTTCCCTGGTTAGATATATCAGTATGTTTAGTCACCAGTTTACAAGGGAAATACATTTTTCTGCTAGACTACAGTGATTAAAATTTATTTAATAAGAAAACATATACACAGATGTCGTGCTTTACAAAAACTCATTAAAGAGGCCGTCACCTGAAAGTCTCTAGGTTAGTTCCTTCAAATATTAAAGTATTGTACTCTTTTCTACACCTTGCCTGGTCATTTTATGCCTATGTAAAAGTACAATGAATTGAACATGCTGCTATGATGTAAATGGGATCATATTGGCTGTTAGTAGCAGTTCATTAACATGTATGGTTGTTATTATTTTTCCTAACCCAGTGAATCTGATTTGCCATCCTAGCATCCTGTATCACCTCTCAAGCACAGAAGCTGTCTAAGAGTGCCACCAAACTTGAATTCTCCCACTGGGGTGGAGGATAGATACAACTGTACACTGCTGGTGAGTGACTGAACTGACAATGAGTTGGGGACTGCCACATCCAATAGAGGGAAGGTGCAGTCCTTTCACAAGAGGGCTGGCAAAAAAACTCGTTAAACAGTTCCTAAATTATTGCTGTTTTCAGCCCTATGTGTGAAAACGAACTGCCCCATATTTCAGTGTCTTTGTAAACCCGTATGAGCACTGGAGCTCTTTCATAGCCTTTCACTTCAGTGGTTAGATGGATGAGCGGTGTGTTGGTCACATCAGCCAAAATTCATGAGTGTTGTGTTAACACTGTCCTTTCATGTGTGGATTTAAATACCTTCACAGGATGAGAACACGTGCCATGAAGTCTGATTCTGATTTTGCTCCTGTTTATAATGATGTAAATTCACAGACTTGGAGGTACTCCTTTTCTAAATAGTGTCTGGCAAGAATCTGCCTTTAATCCTACATGCACGGAACAGAATTTAAATAAAGCCCAAAACTTTTTGTTTGTAATAGTATCTAAGGCAAAGTAAACTCCAGTATGACTCTGAATATAAACAAGGTAGTGAGTTTAAATACCTGTAAGTAATAAAGTGTTTCAATAACATTTTAATGTTAAAGATACAATTATTTATCACACTAATTAAGGTACTTTGCAGGACTTCAAGTTTCAGAATTTTTGTCTCAAAACACCAAATATGGACAAATAAGATACTTCACAAATGACACCAGTAGGCAGAATACTAATCTTTCCAGTGAAAATACTTTACCTCAATACAATACATGGAAGAGAGGTCAAGAATACTATTTATTCAAAGAAATTATACATACAAATACACTGCACAATACTACAGTAGTAGCAGATGTGATGTTGTCGGGGTTTGACAGCATTTTCAAATGAATTATTGTGTAAGCACAGTTAATCATTACATACAGGTGGTTTGCCACCTGTTTAATTCCGTTTCAAGCTGATTTACTCAGCTTTTAAGGCAAACAATCCCCCCTTCCAAAATTACAGTTTTGCTTATGTATCAACTGATGTGGACAATTTTATTTCTCTTCACTTCCCGCCACCCCTGAAAGACACACAGAGAAAGCAGCAGCTTCTGTCCTTTACATCCTTGTTTTAGGTGGTAAGTTGAAGGAAGTGCAGTTATACTGGTAGTAACAGATGGTGCTTGCCCCTCCAAAATAAATTTTTACCTGCTGTATGAACAATGGTGATTTCATCACTTGTGTTTCACCATTGTGTCTCTAGCTCTGTATTTCTGGTTGTATGCTATAGCCCAGGTGAAAGACCAACCCCCTTTTAGAAGCTAAAACTCCTCTTCTGTGGGTGTTATATAAACTGATTAGTTATGACATATAAATCCCAGTTATTCCTTGGGTAGTCCTGACACTTAGCACATGTAAGCTGTGGGATGTTGAGAAATACTATCAGCTTTACAGTCAGGTGAAAATGAAGCAAGGATCTCATTGCACCTGCAGGTGGGAATCGCAGCTTCAGCGTGAGTTCAGTGCACAAACTACATTTATGCCAATATGACAAGGGTAATTAATTCTCATCCTTATTTTGGACAGATTAGATCTGAATCTCCTTCTCTGGAGACATTCAAAGCCCACCTGGATGCATTCCTGTGTGATCTGATCTAGGGGTTCCTGCTCCGGCAGGGGGATTGGACTAGATGATCTTTTGAGGTCCCTTCCAATCTATAACATTCTGTGATTCTCTGATTCTGTGAATTTCAGTCTGAATTTTTCATCCTGTGGTTAGTCTGGTATTGTACCTGGGGTAGGTTAGTGCTTTATAGCTCTCAGGTCTTCTGTGCTTTTGCTGAAGTAGCTGTTAGTAATAATTACTTTGTTAGTTGAATAGATTTAGTCTTTAGAAGTTTGTGATCAAGGATTTTTTTTTATATTTTTGGCATGCTGACAAATCTTTTACGAGGAATGCAAATGCCAGGAGGGAAGCAGTGATTTTCAGTACTTCATCCTAGCAAATGCTTAGTTAAATTTCATGAAATGGAAAACATAACAACAACAACAAAAGAAGAGTCCAGCCACATTTTCCCTGGCCCCTTATCAAATTTCATAAAACTTGCTGAGGTAAGCAAGGCATAAGTTCAACATCTTAAAGGCTGCAAGAACTTTTTCTAATACAGAAGGTTGTATTTCCAGTTGGTCTCTAACAACATACAACAGAAGTTGTATCCTTCCTTTAGAGATGGGCATTTCACTATTTCACTGCCGATGTAGACTAAGAGTAAAAGGCACCCAACCTTTGATTTAACACACTTATTTAATAAAGAAAAAAAAAAGCATTTCTATTCAGTTCAATAGGACTGACTCGCATGTGGAAAGTGATGGGCCAGGTCTTTGGAGAACGGTACTACTCAGGACAAAGCTGTGGCCATTTGCAATTTAATGCTACTTGGACATAAGCTTTACCTGTCTGCCCATCTTACAACCTACCTGTGTGTCTAGGAGCTGGCAAGGAAAGATCAGAGGGGTATGATAAGGTATTGAACAGAATTACATGAATTACAGAATTACAGAAGTATTATTATTCCTACTTTAGGTTCTGAATAGGGATGACAGGTGATTAGGTAAATACATACAGGGTCTGGAAAGCAGATGGGCTGATCTTAAAGGCTTTTACTGACAAGAAGAGGGGAATGAGTGGTGGTGACAAGTATATTTGTCTTCAGTTTGCTTGTCTAATTTACCAGAGGGCTCCTATGGGTTAGGTATGCCTGATAGTTTTAGATTTCATCCAGAATGTTTTCATCTTGGTGCACCCAAGAGTGGACACTGGGCACCAACCTGGATTTTTTGAGTTATTCCTCAGGAAAATGGTACTAGCATAAATTAATTTGCATGGGATTGAATATAGGTGGAATTTTATTTGTGCATTTTGGTTTTTTTAAGTAAACAGTCTGAAATGGATTTTCCTAGTTAGAACTGTATGTAAGCACTGTAGGTTAGTGTATAGGTAACATAGGTGGCCTATTTTATTGCAAGGTGTTAGCCCTGTTGAGAGGGTGCAAGATTCGTTTGCTTGTACCTGACTATCATCTTAATGTGTCATTTACCTTACTGCTTCTCCATCATTGCTCCCTGTCCAAATATTAGCAGGTGTGTTTACACAATTATAAATAAAGGACCAGAGAAAACATTTATGGCAGCGGTCACTTAATGAGAGGACTTATTTAATTGAAATAATGAATCTGACTAAGTTCCTACTCTGATGTGATCTGACAAAAATGATCATAGGATAAAATTGCTGCTTGCTGATCCCCACCTATCTTACATCTCAACTTGCTGCAAGATTGAGGCAAACTGCACCAATTTACTGCTCCCAACTGCCTGATAATGGACACTTTGCTGTGCACTCTCCCTTCATTACAGCACAGGTCAGGGCTGTTAACAGGGGCTCTTGCCACTTTTGACAGATAGTCACTACCAAGATGAATGGCACTAGCCACATGACCACTTAGTACTATGCTTTTCCTTTCTAGCACCTCTAAAGCACTTACATTTTTTAAAAACTCACTTCATCCTTTAACTCTTTATTAACTAGGAGAATCAATAGGAATCTGCTAAACTGACCTCATGCAATTCTTCTAAACTTAATTGGGTGCATCGCTACGAATACATCTTGGCATTTGTTGCATGCCAGTAATGAGAGATTCATTTAAGCATTTATTTTAAATTCCTTAAGGACTCTCAGACAATATAACCAGATTTTCTGTATGTAACCTAGAGCTAGGTTTTAGAATGATTAAAGGCATAATGGCTGCAAGGACTGAATCAAAACACTAATTATCTATCAAATTTTTTGCCTTTCTAATGAAAATCTTTGGGCTTGAATTTATGGATTCTTGAAATGTAAAGTATTTCCAGATCTTCTATGTCTGCTTTTGACACTGTCAGCCTAAATATTAACAATTTTCTCTTGAGAAATTTTTTTATTTACTAACAGACTTGGAAATGAATACTTTAAGCATGCAAATGCCAAGCGCTTAATGACAAAGTTGCTTAGGTGCATTCAGTTAGCTAGGACAAATTGTTCCCTGAGACAGTGCCAGGTATAGTTTGAACACACGTGGTTTTAGTTAGTTCAGAGCGTTACATGACAGGTCAGTAACCAGAATTCAGTTTCAAAAACAGCAGACATAATTAGACAGAGAAACTTTTTTAACAACACATACATTTTCCTTTATTTTTTGCTAATGTTAGTTTTTATTGAAGTTTTGCAGAATTCCTAGGTATGGAAACAGAAAATTAGTTCTTTGTGTCAACCAGGATGCTACACCCTTGGTATACAGCAGACCAGTGCTGGAAGCTAACTGGAATGTGATCAGCCAAAACAGGGTCTTGGTGCCAGAGGTCCTAAATAATCTTTAAGTCTTCCCAGCTGTGGTCACTTAGTGAAAGGACTTTATTGAACTGAAATCATCGGATGGATGATAAGCATATTTGGGGCAACTAGTGTACCAGGAGCATAAAGCGAATTTTTAAGAGCCAGGTTTGAAAATTTGGTGAAATTTATATTTCAGACAACTACCATGGAAATTCTCTGGCCAGCTTTGAGTTATTGCACCTAGTTGCACTGTTTTAAGCAGTAGCATGCAGAAGATGCACCAAATCTGCACACACATGTTGATGAGCCTTTGAGTGTTGTTCAGAAGCACTCAGTTCTCCCATACTCTTGGGCAGACGGCTGGAAAACAGGAAGGTCTGCTAGGGAAGACCAACAGATTCTCCAATCTGATGAAGATCTGCTTCTTCGCGTGATACTTATTTACCTCCTCTTCTTTGTTCAGCCTGTGTATGTATCTCTTTCCTGTTTCAGCTTTGTGCCATGCTTCCTTCTCTACAACTAATAAGGTTGAGACTCCAAAAGAGCATACAAAAGGGCACATGCAGGCAAGGAGGTTCCTGTCTTGTTTCTTCTCTTCTCATTTCTCCAAATCCAAGGGAACCAGCAGAAGACTGGGAAATTAAGAGTCTTGTTTCTCCCCTTAATTCAAGGTACCAGAGTAAGGTTTGTGGCAGTGCAAGTCTCCTGAGAGGCAACTATAGTGTAAATGACACCATCTCCCACAGTATCCTTGCAGCTAAACTGAGGAAGTGCGATCTGGATGATCGGGTAGTGAGACGGATTGTGAACAGGCTGGAGAAAAGAAGCCAGAGAGTTGTTGTGAATGGGATGGAGTCTAGTTGGAGGCCTGTATCTAGTGGAGTCCCCCAGGGTTCGGTACTGGGACCAGTGCTATCCAATATATTCATCAACGACTTGGATGAGGGAATAGAGTGCACCCTCAGCAAGTTTGCTGATGATACGAAACTGGGAGGAGTGGCTGACACACCAGAAGGCTGTGCTTCCATTCAGCAAGACCTAGACAGGCTGGAGATTTGGGTGGGGAAAAATTCAATGCAATTTAACAAGGGCAAGTGTAGAGTCTTGCATCTGGGCAAGAATAACTCCAGGCACCAGTATAAGTTGGGTACTGACCTGTTGGAGAGTAGTGTAGGGGAGAGGGACCTGGGGGTCCTGGTGGACAGCAGGATGACCATGAGCCAGCACTGTGCCCTCGTGGCCAAGAAGGCCAATGGCATCCTGGGGTGTATCAGAAGGGGGGTGGTCAGAAGGTCGAGAGAGGTTCTCCTCCCCCTCTACTCTGCCCTGGTGAGACCGCATCTGGAATATTGTGTCCAGTTCTGGGCCCCTCAGTTCAAGAGGGACAGGGAACTGCTGAAGAGAGTCTAGCACAGAGCCACAAAGATGATTAAGGGAATGGAGCATCTCTCTTATGAGGAAAAGCTGAGGGAACTGGGTCTCTTTAGCTTGGAAAAGAGGAGACTGAGGGGTGACCTAATCAATGTTTATAATTATGTAAAGGGTGAGTGTCAGGAGGATGGAGCCAGGCTCTTCTCTGTGACATGCAGTGATAGGACAAGGGGCAATGGGTGCAAGCTGGAACATAGGAGGTTCCACTTGAATATGAGAAAAAACTTCTTTACAGTGAGGGTGACAGAGCACTGGAACAGGCTGCCCAGAGAGGTTGTGGAGTCTCCTTCTCTGGAGACATTCCTGTGCGATCTGATCTGGGTGTTCCTGCTCTGGCAGGGGGATTGGACTAGATGATCTTTCGAGGTCCCTTCCAGTCTCTAACATTCTGTGAATGTCTCTCTTTGTCTTTCCTACACAGTCAATGCTGCTGAGATGAAATAAGTGTGTGTAGAGGAGAGGACTCACAAGACATGGTATCTGGCCTTGCTGGAGAACTGCTAGGAAGTTCTTTCAGTCCCGGATGTGAAAATTGTTCTCTCCTGCCTGGATCTGCAATTCCAGGATGATATTCAGACCCTGCTTCTGTCATCTTTCTGTTCCGTGTGCCAAAACTACTGTCCAAGCATTTCCTCAAAGGTGAGGTGTAGTTTCTCACCGCTCTTGGTAGAGCATGTGGAGAATCAACATCTGTCCCTTTGGCACAGGTGGCTGCTGGATTTTCATAACCTGCCCTCGCTGCTGCTTTATCTCCTGTACTGGCCTGTGTGCCTCAAATCCCAACTGCTGGTAAAGGTAAGAGGGGTGGGAGCACATATGCTATATGCCAGGCCACATTTTCTGACTGTAATTACACTAACAAGACTTTTTCCTCATGCTTTAAGCAAGAGAAATCACCTGCAAAGTTTTGATTCCTCTATGTTTTGTTGCAAAAAGAGCACTTTGAGTCTGACTTTTTTTTCTCATATTCATAGAATCATTAAGGTTGGAAAAGACCTCAAGGATCATCAAGTCCAACCCAGCACCACCTAACCCACTAAATCATGTCCCTAAGCACAACACCTACACGTTTCTTGAACACCTCCAGGGATGGTGATTCAACCACCTCCCTGGGTAGCCTGTTCCAATGTCTGACCATAGAAGTGTGATGCTCCTTGATTCTGTAGGTTACTAGTGTCATTACCCAGTGGGCAGAGACCATTGCTTTAGAAACAGACCTGTATCCATGGCAACGTGCATTTCAACTTGTATATGTTCAAACATATACAAGGGCAATCCCTTTATGCAAAGTCTGTGCTTTAACATGATCATGTGGCCCGTGACACGTAAGCTGTGGCTGTCACAATCTCGCTGCCAGTGCTCCGACGCTGTGTTTCTAGTGGGTTTCACTGGGTAAGGTGGCCACTGGGTGGGACCCGGAGACTTTACTTCTGTTCTTTCCTGTTTCTGAAATAGATGCCACTCAGATGGAAAGCACGTGCCTGCTCTCTGTGCATGGGAAAAAAAAAAACACAAACAAACAAACAAACAAACAAACAAACAAAAAACCCAAACAAAACCCATAACAATTATCATGGCTTTGATTAACAGCAACAGTGACCCAGGGGTTGGGCATTTCCCCAGCGCTAATGATCGCCCAGGTTAAGGGGTGCCTGCTCGACATCAGGTCCTCAACTCTTCCAGCTGGTCATTAACAGGCAGAAATGTCTGCTCTCAGGGTTATTATTGTTTAATTAATGCAGACTATAAAATGATTTTCACATAGTTTCACTCTATAAAATCTCTGACAAATGAATAGTATCTCTAAATTGAAAGCATGGGAAAGTTTTATCAATTTACCCACTTAATATGGATACATAATTAATGATACAGGAAAATTTTAGGGAAAGATCTAATAGAAATAATTACACTGAACTTGCAGGCTTTTAGGGTTACAAGCAACTGTCAGTCAGTTTACACACAATTAGTGTTTTTCTCTCTGTGTAATTCTTGATCATTTCACTATGCTTTGCTCTTGACAAACAGTCAAATTATGTGGTTACAACTGCTGTTAGATTTACATTGCATTGTCTAATTCACTTTGCCTCATGAAATTAGATGAATTATTAAACACATAATCTGTTATTCCCTATTAAAATGAATTGATTTTCATGTCAGTTTAAAACTAATGAATTGTCTAGGGATATTCTCATAAACCTCATCACATAGCAGAGAGATTATTTTATTTCTCATCACTTCTGATAATGATCTTTAGAATATGATACCTATATGACTTTACGCAGCAGCAAAAATATAATTATTTCAACACAGGCTTTTTAACTGGCTTACACAGAATGCTTTCAGCTGTTCTGTGTCAGAAAAAAAAATGTAAAATTATAAAGGACCTGAAAAACAGAACAACTATCTGTAAGTAAAGTTACTTTAGGTTGACTGAATGCAACAAAGACCACAGGCTGGTCCAAGATTATAAATTTTCTGAAGATATTTTGCTGACATTAAAAAAAATAGAAAGACAGAATAAAATAAAGCAAAGTGACCACACTCAATAAATTGCCATTTGTCTTCTTTCTGGTAAAATGAGCAGTGAGGTAATCTCCTCCTCAGATTAAAGCAATACCTTGACAGAAAAAAAAACAGTGTCATATTAAAATGGAGAAAGCTATGGGTAGTAGCTTCTGAGAGACAATAAGTTTAATAAGTTATTCCTCAGAGTATTAATATTTCAGGGATTTGTCCAGCTGTGTCCGAATTTTAAAATTAATTTCTTTAATTAATTATTTTATTCAGATGTCCTCCCCTTGCCTCCTGTCTCTCCCCAGCTTCTTTCCCAGCCTGGTTACTTTAATTTTGCTGAATTCAGCCCCATCATTTGGTATATTTTACATTGTTATATTCCTATAGATGTCTATAAAACCCCATTCAGCTCTTTTTTCTGTAGGCAGTTCCGTTGCTTCATGCAACACAATTCACCAACTCACATTTAATACTCCTGATTGCAGTGCTCATCTAAAGCAGTGGCACTGGCATCAAACAGTGGTCTCCAGCGTGTAGCATTGACACAATAGGTTCCCAGGGTCTTGAGAAAGCTGCTAATTTCACCTTTCAGCTGAGATAAAGTGCTTGCAGAACAGAAGCAGTCCAACAGTGTTCCACAACATTAAAGTTCCTGGGATTTCAGTTGAATAGACTTTCTCTTTCTTTATTTATTTCTTGTTCCCATTTTATGCATATGATTGCTATTTACCAGGAAGCAAACATTATTTATACCTCGCATTTTAAAAAACTTGAAAGGTTGTATGTTCCCTGACTTCCTTCTAACTCTGACTTCTAATACATTCTTTAACTTTTCTTTCTTTCAACTCTCAGAGAAATAATTTCAAACAAGCCTAATTATGCTTCCTTTCAAAATGTCTCTGTGTTTTCCTTTAATCCAAAAAAATGCAATGGCACAATGAAAATTAAAAACCTTTGAAGGAAGAAAATAGGATTTTGTTATTGTTTTCATAGACTTATTATGCATAAGCCTACAAATACGTCTAAATAATATTTATAGTATAATTTTAAGCAGTTTGCAAAGCTTATTGAATTTGACTCTGTACTAGCATTCTGAATTTCTAGGACCTTTAATTCAAACAAGGAGTCACAACACGTTTAGAAATGTTTGGCTGAATACATAGAGAGTAGTGCCACTGCAGCATGAAAATGCCTGTAGTTAATCTGTATACTGATATCCAAACTATCATTTTTTCTATAGGGCTCTTTCAGACTGCTGAAAAGGTACGTTGGGTTAAGGCAGGGGGTGGTTGTTCCTCCCAAAACCAATTTGTCTGATCTGCTGTCTGGTTTGGGTTCCACAGTTACTCATCACAACTGTCATCACCATAGAATCCATCGTCTACCTGGACTTGTGCACTGTCCCACAACAACATCCTTGTCTCTAGATTGGAGACATGGATTTCATGGGTGGAACACTCAGTGGATAAGGAATTGACTGGATGGTTGCCCTCAGAGTGTGCACGCTCAGCAAGTTTGCTGTCGACACCAAGCTGCGTGGTGCGGTCAACACACTAGAGGGAAGGCATGCCATGCAGAAGAATCTTGACAGGCTTGAGAGGCAGGCCTGTGCAAACCTCATGAAGTTCAACAAGGCCAAATGCAAGGTCCTGCAGATGGGTCAGGGCAATCCCAAGCACAAATACACGCTGAGCAGAGAATGGATTGAGAGCAGCCCTAAGGAGAAGGACTTGGGGATGTTGGTTGATGAGAAGCCGAACATGAGCCGGCAGTGTGCGCTTGCAGCCCAGAGAGCCAACCATGTCCCGGGCTGCATCAAAAGAAGCACGGCCAGCAGGTCAAGAGAGGTGATTCTCCCCCTCTACATTTCTCTCGTGAGACCCCACTTGGAGTACTGTGTCCAGGTCTGGAGTCCTCAGAACAGGAAAGGCATGGACCTGTTGGAGAGAGTCCAGAGGAGGCCACGAAGATGGTCAGAGGGCTGGAGCACCTCCCATATGAGGACAGGCTGAGAGAGTTGGGGTTGTTTAGCCTAGAGAAGACCTTACAGAAGCCTTCCAGCACTTCAATGGGGGCCTAGAGGAGAGAGGTGGAGACACTCATTAGGGAGTGGAGTGACAGGACAAGGGGTAACAGTTTTAAGCTGAAAAAGGGTAGATTTAGACTAGATATTGGGAAGAAATTTTTCACTGTGAGGGTGGTGAGGCACTGGAACAGGTTGCCCAGAGAAGCTGTGGATGCCCCATCCCTGGAGGTGTTCAAGGCCAGGTTGGATGAGGCTTTGAGCAACCTGGTTTAGTGGGAGGTGTCCAGGGGGTCTGGAACTAGATGATCTTTAAGGTCCCTTCCAACCCAAACCGTTCTATGATTCTATGATTCTATGATTCTGTGAAATATATCTCTGTGAAGGACACAACAGAAAATGCGTTTATTGCTACACCCTTGTATTTATTTAAAACACTACAAAGACCTAACTTCATATCAACATTTTGTATCTGTATTTTGCCTTAATAATACATAGCTTTCTAATTGTTATGAGTGAAAGGAAAGTGATAATATCAATTACTTATTATTTCTTCAGTAAGTATATTTATAATAAATTCAGGAAGATATTTACTAGATGATTACTATTGTTATTTGTTATTTGCATTGCCTTAACTCTTGGTACAAAGATTATTTTCTGAACTGTAAGTGAAAAATGAGAAATGAATTCTCCTTTTACTTTCAACAGTCCCATCACTCCATTTTTTTCAGATTCTTCTTTCATTACACTGGAAAATAAAGAAGAGCCATATCCATATCTTGGATTCCTGCATCTATTGAAATATTCAGTATGAGTTTTGTGAAGATTGTGTGAACAACAGGTTGTTGTTCATGAAGGACAGAATACAAAATTAAACGAACAATTTTGAAAACCAGGATAGAGGTATTCAAAGACAGATTCCTGTTTGAGGCCATTTTTTCTTCTTTGTAAGCTGTATCAAATGTTTTAGGATCATTTTGGGTCAAAAATGCTATGCAAAAGTAACTCATGATAGCTTCAGTCACTGCTGAGGTGATTCCTACAAGAATGACAATCTGTTGTATTGAGATTTTTTTATCAAATTCCTGAAGTGGAAATTTAATCTGTTCATTTAGAAAGCAAGCAAATTCTTTACTTTGTTAGCATGAAGCCAAATAACAAGACATCTCTGTGTGCACTGTGTAACCAGTTTATCAGGAAGAGGTACCGTTGTGGCAAATAAAGTTTTATATTGGGCAACTTGGAATGAAAATTCTCCAGCAGTGAATATTCAAGTGCTGAACAATGAGGAGCAGACTGAATGTTGGCTTTGGTGCCAATAATAATATACAGAGGAAAACAAATATAAAACTTTAAAACTTTACAAACTTAAAAATATATGTACTTCGCTGTCGTACTCAATTGCCAAAAAAAAAAAAAGAAAAATCTCCATACACACCCAGATGCATAAACTTGCAAAGAGAACAAAGACTGTTATAAATATTCCAAGAAACCAATAAAAAAACTAGGAGTGGTTAGTTCTCCTGTGTAATGGGCTGCCATAAAAGCTTTTATTGTTAAGGGAGTTACTTTACTAAAAGCTCTATGAAGAAAACTGAATGAATGTGAAAAATTGCATGCAATAACCTGAACTGAAAGATTATTATCAACCTCTGAGTTCTATGCTTTTGAGTGGGTGCTGCTGTTAGAAGATTGCCGTCGTGGTTAAAGAAAAGCTTGTTTTGTACTGCTATCCCTCCTCCAGGTGTACAGAGAGTCAGTGTGTTCTTCTCCGGTGCCTTTGTCTGTCCATATTAAATGTCATTTTTTAAAATTGATGGGCCTGATCCTGTAGTTTTGCTTTCAGGAGGCACTTCTCCTGTGTGATGGAACATTTCCATTTAAGTAATTTTTAGAATTTAAGGGTTTGATTTTCTGATCCTGGAAGGAGAAGCAATCGTGACTCACTGTGACAGCTATGTTGCACTGAATTGAGGAGAGTGTTAGCCTGCAGGCCAGAGTTTGTAAGTGGAGCTTGACCTAAAACCACAGAACTCATTCCCTCGCGTGACTGAGGTGACCGCTGATTCCACCACTTCCCAGGAATAAAAGCAGATTTTCTTTCTGTGACTATTTGTTTTTGCTTAGCAAAGTGTTTACAAGTGCACCAAATACATACACTGACAAAAAATAAAAACCCCAAAGCTGTTTTTCTTACAGCCGCGAAGGAAGGTTCTTTCTATACTTCACTATATGGGAGGTGCTCTGAGTGCTGTGCTAATTAGGACCTTATCAGTGGCTAAATGAATAGGCAGGTATCATATGCATTCCATGTCACTTCAAAGGGAGCTCCAAACTCTGAACATTTACAACGTCAGGCTTTTAAATACTGCCACTTTACAGAATATCTTTCAGCCTTTGATTCTCCGGCTAGTTTTTTTTCCTTCCAGCACTTAACAAACATGAGAAGACCAGAGGATGGCTGCAAGTCAGAAACACAGTGGATACATCTGCCTAGAGTTTCCCACAGAAAAAGGCACTGTGAATGTTTGACGCCTCTCTTTCAGAGTTGCTTGTGCATTTACAATGCTTTATCTTTCTCACTGACATTCTCAGCGATTAAGTCAAAAAGAGAAGTAGCTTTACTACTTCTCATTCTGTTCTGTTTCCCAGGGATAAAGGTATTTTGAAAGAAAAATTGACAGGAAGATATTGTTCAATCTTGTGCAAGATCATAATGATGAAAATTGAAAGCATGGGAACTGAATGTGCTTTCGTAAAACCAGATTGTCCTGGATTTGCTGAAATTTGCTTTTTTTCCCTAAATATCTCTAAGAATTGGTACACTATGTTAATATAATGTTAAGTAATACTGATATTTATAACTTTAATTTATCCTAATAAAAATACCATTCAGAAGCTCTGAAGCACTAACTCACTTCTGACATTACCAGACCACATACGAATTTAAGCTAATTGTCCATACCAGACTATTTGCAATACAAATAAATTTTGCTCTACATTGGCCATTAGGCTGATCTCCCCAAAGGCTGACAAATCAATGCTGCTGCCTGTGTACCCTGGATACAAGAGAGGAAGTGCTGTGTCACAGCAGGAGCCTGTTTCAGTGATGTGAGGCTCTTCTGAAGAGTGTCTAGCCAGAAATTATCTCTCCCCAAGAAGGAAGCATCTCTTGGACTGCATAAATAAACCTGGGGAGAGAGAAGGCTGGTTTCAGACCACTTCAGATATAGTTTCTGCTAAGCAGGCATAAATTGTATAAACCTCAGACTCCCTGGGAACAAAAAGTTCCCCTGCAACACGTACTTCTCTTTACCTGTAGCTGCTTTTTGAAGGAGGTTCAGTGGCTATAATCACATCCTTCAGACTATTGTAACACCTTCAAATAAGAGCAGCAGGAATGGCCCTTCATTATTTTCAGGGAGCGTATGCAATTTGTAGCTGGGGGATTAGGGGAATTGTCTGCTCTGCCTTTTGCCTGTAAATCTCACTGGATCTCCCTGGGAGAACAGGTTGCACATATCAGGTTGATGCTCCTTAGCATCGAGAAGTTCTGTGAGCCCACATCTCCAAGAGGGGACAGCAGGTCCCTAAGAGGGAGTGCCTGGTTGGATGTGTTAGACCCAGCCAAATTTGCCACTTTTGCCTGGTGTGTCCCCGACAGCCACATTTGACAGGGAAGTCAATCACATTTGCCTCCTTCAGCTCTGGGCACGCAAATGATATAACTGTTAGGCTGGGAACTGAATACTGCGGAAGATGCATGTTGATAGGACACGTTCTCAGCAAAACGTGTAGCTGGTAGTGATGTGGCTGGAGGCTAAAATCCCTCCTGGGCGTGTGGGATGGAGGGCATGGTTTGACATGGCACTTCATCCCGTCCGACCTTTGCAGGCCCAACCTGAGATGCTTTCTATTACTTGCACAATACACCTGCTCCAAATCCCAGCTAACCTTAGTAAACATATAACTTGTTTAGTGTTTTCAGGTGAAATTAAGTTCTGTTTCTCTCACTGTAATTTGTCTGGCTGAGAAAATAGGTTGCTGCAGACCAGCTGCAAGAACCTGTGAGTGTTCCAGCCAGAGGAAGATTTCTGAACGTTGCACGGAGCTGGAAATAACAGAAGGCTATTCTGAGTTTGTGGTTTGAGTAGCAGCTGTGCAGTGGTGGTTGCACAGCTTTCCTGGGGGAAAAGCTCAGCCTTTTAAACTTCCCTGAAGTCTACTTTGAAATTTAAAAGATATATTAAATCATGGTTCTGCTAAAAGTAGTTGTGCAGATGGATCTGCCCATAGCACTAGCAATACTACATGTGTTCTTGGGAAGTCTCAGCATCTTCAAGCATGCCAGAACTATTTAATTGCTTAATTTTGTTCCACACCATTGTAAGGTACCATCTCACTCTCATCCTCCCACTCCTGAGCATTGACTTACTGCTTTTCAGTGAGTTTACTTAAGCTGCTTGTAAGGCAACAGTCTTAACTAAAGATGTGCTCCCTTGTCATTTCCCCAGGAAATTAAGTGTATTCTTGAAAGCCATCATAATAAAAAACTTGCTCATTTAGAGAATAGTTGTAGCTAAACAAAAGGAATTACCTGAAAGGCAGATGCTGCAGCATCACTCAGGCAAAACTTCCATTGCAATTAATGGAAGTTTTGTTTGAGAAATGACTTAATATTTGATCTATACAGACATTATTGGTGAAAAATGTATTATCATGTTGGGCTACATACAGTCACTTGTTGAGCAACAGTAGAATATTTTGTTCATAATAAGACCTTACTGTGTTTGGTTGTTTTAAGTTTTCAGCTTCTATTTGTGGTCTTTAGAAGACAATGGAGACTGCATAAAATAATAAGAAAGCTGCTAAAATCAGTAAGACTACTGAGGTATTACAAAGTCAAATGTTGGCTCCCTGTGTATAGTATATACTTAACCTCTCACCAAACACAGAGTATTTTACAGGTAAAATGTAAAGGGTTGTATTTGGTAGCTATCAAATGAACATCTTTTGTTGTATTTGAAAGTAACTACTTAAAATACTACTTTATTAAATTATAAATTAAAGTATGCTACATCAAAAATGCTTGCCATTTCCTTCTGTTATCGCGTGAGTCATTGTAATGCAAAGTTACAGGTTTCTGGAACATAATGAAATTCAAACTTGCATTCTTAGTGCAGTTGCCATGGCCAATTCAGCTGAAAATGAGAATTATAGTGAGAGCATTTCCTGGTCTTTGACCCCTCTTATAGGGTTTTAAAAAGCAGGGATTTTGTAGAGCATTAACCTCATTCTCAAGCAATTCATTTCTCTGAGTAATATGAGAGGTGTTAAAACACTTCAGTAAATGGAAAAGTATTTAAACATCTTTTATTCTAAGTTTCAAAAGACTGGACATTTAACTTTAACTATTTCTGGCTGTGTAATGCAAACGACTTCAACAATAGAACCAACTGTAATAAAATACAGTCTCTGGTACATATACATATTTGCCAATATAATGCCATGTGACAAGTAGGCAGTAAGATACTGACATATTTGACAAGTTATAGTTACCTATATTTTATATTTGTGTATTTGTCTCTGTTTTGCTGTTAAATGCAGACGATAAGAAAAAGGGGGGGGAAAAGCAGGGAAGGAAAGCTGTTGATCCTGAACAATGAAAGGGAATTTCATGGGTCCTTATGATATTCTGTGAGCCTTTCTAAAAGGTCATATGTGTTCTATAATCCCACAGCACCATCTGACTGGTCCTGAGCTAAACTGAAATACTTTGAAAGTCCATACTTCAATTTGTTTTGCTTTCAGAAGCTTCATACTTGCACTAAATTATGTCCATGGATTATTGCAAAGGTGATTCCTGCTGAAATAAACAGGTGTTGGTTTATATATATCCCAGAAATCAGTCTTATCTTCTCTGGCATAAAGAATAAATGTGCCTGAATAACAAAATCTAAATACTAGATATTCAATAGTAAACGCTAAATGCTAAACATAAAATATTAAGCACTAAGTACTAATAATGAACCTGTTTGGTTCCAAAATTTTAGGTGCTTTATGACAGAGGTAACAATGAATCATTGCAAATACTGTGTTATTAACCAAATGGACTTAATTGGTTATTACAAAGTTAGATCCTCTCTAGTTTTTGTCCCTATGAACTATACTGGCATTTTGTGAGTTGCTTGCTTGCTTACAAGTTTTGTCAAACAAGCACCAACTTATCACTTACGTGGCCTGTCACAGTCTTTACTTTCCAAAGGGTGTTGGTAATCACTTGCTACACAAAGTACTAGAATAAATTGAAGAAATGATTCAACATACAGAAATAGCATTATTTCATTAACCTGAAACAGAACTATAAAACAGAGGTATAAAAATTCAGTGCTGAGCAAGGGGAGATTCAACAAGAAGATTACTTGTTTTCAAGTCAGATTGCAAAGACACAAGAAGTGTCACCTAATGCCATGGCACTAGCCATCTAATCTGCTGACTGCAGGCTGGAGTTTTGCAGGCTTTTGAGGCAAAACAATGGCAGAATGTTGTTATATTATAGGGCATGTGCAGTCAGGTACTGTTGTGCATACATAAAGGTATGCATCTGATGGGAATTAGTGAAATTTCTCAAAAGGAAGCCAGACTGGCTCTGATTGCATGCTTGAGATTGTCCCAGTATTTGGAAAGACTATCCATTTTTTAATCTCTTGATTGCTGTGAAACTCTTTTGACTTACTGGTAATTGTCTACCAGCCCACAAGTTTGATACAAGGACACAGCAACTGTAATGCGAGAGACCAGCATGCAGCTCTCAGCATTTTATTTCTGGGGCCACAGAAGACATCACAGAAGGGCACATCTGGTGGAAATGGCACAGATGCAGACCCAGCTGCAGACGCTTACTCTGGGGAACCAGATGGACTCCTCCAAATGCAAGTAACAGAGCACAAGAGGCCTGGATGCTGCTCTGAAAAGATAGCTCTTGGTGAAGTGGAGGGCTTGAGTCACTTAGTGGAAGGGGTGTCATAAGTATCTGCAGCACTTCTACATACAGGGAAGCCAATCTCGATTAAGGAAGAGAGAGGGACCCAAGTGCTGCTCTTGTTGAAGACTGAAAGCATATTAATTCCTGGAAACTGAAGAACCAAGAGCTATCAGCTTCACATCTGAATCCAGCCCTAACAAGAGCATCTGTACTTTGTGTGAGATAGAGCTAAACCCTCCACTCCCCATGATGTGGCATGCTCAGGTGCATCCATCCAAAGTGCTGCTGCTCCTTACTGAAGGTAAAAGCAAAATCCACCCATTGAAAAAACATACTGAATGTGTTAAGAATGAAATTGCTATGTAAATACATTATTGCTTGCTTTATGCTACTGGGGAATAAGAACGTCAGCTAGAGAACTGGTTTACAACAGAATGACAACTACTCAAAAGCGTGTATTTTTTGAGACACACGTTTCTTTTGGAAAATAGGAGAATGTAACTTAATTGACACTTTTGCAAGCAATGGTTGCTTCCTTTTCAAGTGTTCACCTTGCTGAGGAAAAAATTGAAATGCAGCCCAAGATGTAAAATATTGATGTTGCATTATTCAAATGAAAAAGCTTTGCTATGTGTCTTTTTTGTTTAATTGTGCTAAAAGCAGAAGTGCATGGGGCATAAATGACAGAACAATAGGGCTCTTATGTATTTAAATGACATCAGATTCACAATACAGAGCAGAAAATAAAACGCCTCTAAACCTAACATTTCCTAAAAATCACACATAAAAAAATTATAATTTGTTAATATGATCCTGTTTTTTTTTAAATAGCAGTCCTCTTCAGAACGATGTTACATTTATATGTGCTAATGTACACCGAGAAATATGACTATATATGTCAAGGTTACCAATTTAAACATTCAAAGTTAGGTGATTCCTGTGTAGTCCTTTTTTGGCCCACTTAAATTTCTATGCTAAAACACAATCACTAATGATATGATCATACATTGTGCTTGCTACTGGCCTTCTGTCTCTTTCAGAAGGCAGGATGGACAATGCTCACTTGACAAGGCACTGTTCAACATTGTATTTTGCCTTTATTCAGCGTGTGGCCTTGTGACATATTTATTGCACTCCTTGCTCTGAATACCAAATTGTTCATATTCTCCTGGTTTTTTTATTGTACTCTCCTCTGCAATGTTTGAGTGCTTCACAAATGACAATGAATTTGTCTCACAGAGCTCCTGCGATGTAAGTTGATTTTTTTTGTTTTAAAAAGGAGGAACTGAGCTACAGACATATTCATGCAGATTAAAGTCTCTGCTTTGGAGTGTCCAAACTGAGATTCCTATGGTCTGATTTTTCACAAAGTTTCTTATTCTACAGTGCTGAACAAGTCTACATTATTTAAGTACATATGTTTCCTAACATGCCAATATTTGAGCACTGCCATCACTTTATAAAATTTGTGTTAATGTGTTATTTCCATTGTTTATAAGAAAAACTAATTAGAATTACATTTAAACACAAGATAAAAAATTTTTACTGTGAGTGTGGTTGAACACTGGAATGGGTTGTTCAGAGAGGTTGTGTAGTCTCCATCTTTCAAATATGATATTCAAAACCCAACTGGGCATGGACCTTGGCAACTTGCTTTGGTTGACTCTGCTCTGAACACAGGGTTGAACGAAGCAGTATCCAGAGGCACCTCCCAGCCTCATCCACTCTGTGATTCTGTGAGATTGTAGCTATGTTAGCAGCAAGCAATTATAAAAGTGAAAGAATTGAAATGTACAGGTCTTCTATTATTTGTGCTTAGTTCAAATTTGTTAAACTACAAATACTTTACTGGAGTTGTTTTTTATTTAGACTAATACTCCAGTCCAATCAGGATAGTGTCAGCATAAATTTACATTAATGAAAAAATGTATAGCTGTATTTAACAAAGCATGATTAATATTCCATATCCATTTCTTGGATTTAGTACAAAGATTGTGAAATGAAGCTAAATGTTTTCCTGTGTTAAAAGGTACCTTCAATAATGGAGAGCTGACTAGTTTAAGATAAATAAAATGATAAAATGATAAGTGGTTCCAGTGCAAAGGAAAGAAAATTTATGGAAATAGTATTAATTGCACGATTTAATCTAGGAAGGCAGATTATTAGAATTCGGAAAATATAATTATACTTAAATATCTGTCTGTGCCCTGTGTTTCCTTGTATCATTTTAAATTGCCTCTTTTTGTAACACAATAGAATTAACATACAATTTTTTTTTAATACAGTATAACTTACAGTAAGCATGCATTGGAGCATGATGTACAACATTTAAAGAGTCTGTTGAAGGCAGACACCTAAGCAGGCCTGTGGAGCAGGATCCGTAGTGCTACTTAGCCACTTTTCAGAATGTGGGGTTGCTGTGTGATAGGAAAGGGCTTGCCTACCCCTTCATCCTTTGGGTGATGAGAGAGCTCAGGTAGGGCCCTCATGAGAATTGCACAACCTCTTGCCCATTGGGGGACAGGGGAATATCTTGCAGTGTTGGATCATACAACAGTTCTCCTTTCTGCTCAGTGTTATCCGATGTGATGAGGGCTCTGTGAGATGCGGTTGGGGCTCTACACAATGAGAATGCAGTTCTGTGCAATGGCATTGGAGCTCTATGTTATGAGATTGGGGCTCTGCACCGTGGGATATGGACTCAGTGTGACAGGGTTGGGAGTCTATGTGATGGGGCCCCATGTCCCACAGATCCAACACAGAAAATCTCACACTACCAGACGCAACAGTCCTGGTCACACCTGCAGTACTGGCACAACACACAACACTGGCCAGTGGGCTGGTCAGCTGCCCACATGCCTGTGGAGATAAAGAGTACGGGCAGGCTATTGCAACTGGGGAGATGGGAGTAACACAGAGGAGCTGAAGGACCCTTAGCAGATTCCTCCCTCTGGCTAATGCCCAGCTGAACATACTTTACAAGTGTCTTCCCATAGAAAGACCTTCTAAAAGCTTTTGGCCAGCGGCCTAGTAGCCCCATAATCTTAGCTCTTGCAGTGTTTGAAAATGCTGTCCTAACCCCTGAATACTGATGTGATTGTTTTTTTCAACCCCAAAGAGAGTCCAAATGAAACCAAGGTGGATTCTGCACGTGACAGGGAAGATTGTAAAATTCTCTTTGCCCACAGGAGGGTACAATCCACACTGCACCGCCTCTTATATCAGTATAAAATTTCAGATTAAACAGTCATAATGAATGTGATGTAAAACTGGCAATGCTTTAGACGTTTTATCTCTTACACTGGGCAAGATAAAGGAAAAAATTCAATGTGTGGACTTCTAGAGTGAAGCAGAAGACAGGAAGACGTAAAAAATGCTGAGCTGTACTAAATCAGCCTCACATGGGCTCGAATCAAGTCAGTATAGAAAGAAGAAAACGGAACAACATCATCATACTTTCTGCAGGTCAGGACCCTCTTATGCCTAACAGTGCCCATCCACAAACACACAAATCAGAGAGTACTTTCTCTGATATATCTTGTCAATATGTCAAATATTTCTTTAACCTAACAAAAATATCTTTAAAATTTTTTTTACATATAAAAAATAATTTATGAGAAATCAAACCCAGAAATTACTAACTCCCATAGACAATTGGCAAATATAAACAAGCCTGAATTTAAACATATCTAGTATGTCGCACTTCACAAAATCCTTATCATGTTTTGTTAGACCTTAATGAAAAAAGGGGCAGTCATCTTTCGTTTCTAATAAACTTCATCATTCCTTGATAAATTCTACATTCATCCCTTAAAACTTACACACAAAGCTTTCATGTGTCTGGTGACTTTCAGGACTATACTTCGTGTTTGATCAAGTAACATGAAAATATCGTTCACTGTTGTGGCAAAAAATGTATACATATGAAAATAGAGATGGAGACAAAACAAAGGTCAAGGAATGGCATATTTGTGTGGCTGAGAGGGTCTATGATGTGAGCAGTCAAATCTGTATTTCAGATTTCCTCTGTTTAGGAGTTTAGAAACACACGTGTAGAGTTTGCATCTCCTGGGGCAGAGGAGAGATCTAGTGGGATGAGCCTGACCTGGGATAGGCAGTCCCTGAGCTGCAGGGAGGTCGTGTGGCAGCCTGGGGTGGCCAAATAGCCTGATGACCTCCTCCTCCCTTTTCACAGAATCAGGTAATCATAGAATGCCTTTTCATCCCACTCTTCTCTTCTTCTGCCTTTTCCTATGGCTTGAATGCATGGATGCTGTCTGCTGTGCTGCCCGTGCCGCAAGAGCGTGCACACGCTCTTTGTGTTATGGGTAAGTGGCACTTGACACCTACATCCGCAGATCAGAGGAGAAAGGATTTATTTCATCTTGAACCTAGCACTCAGGGACCAGTTCTTTAAGGACAGGGAGCACTTGTTGACCAAAGAGAGTTCTCTGTCTCTGTGATGCTTTGTTCAAGTCCTTGAACCCCCTAACAAAGTAAAACAGAAATATAGCAGAGACTAGGCACAGAACTGTAATCTGCTGTCTGTAAAGATTTTCTTATTTGCAACCTTTTCTTGTTGCTACATTACATGTAGCAGCTGCGGACAGGTAACGCAATGTATGCCATGTTACTTCTGGCAGTTTAAGAAGGAACAGCACGTTGCGCTTGCAGCTGCCGTGAATTCACAAGAGCTGTGTTACTTTTACATAGCACTGTCTCGCTCTAGATTATACTCCTGCATATCTGTATGCACACACATTTGCAAATTGTAGGGCAAAGAAAAAATTTAAATAGCAATGGATAAATTTTTGCACATCCCAAGCTTTTTTCTAAATTAGTCAAATGTATATTTCTGTACTTCTGAGCCTCCCAAGGATTTAAGTTCCACAAAGTTCCATCCTTTCCCCTTTAACTGTGATGGCTGCGTAGGGAACTTCAGAGATTTTTCCATGACCTCTATACTCCCTGTGCAAGACTACAACATGCTGACTTTTAGACTCTTTGACTACTTCCTTAAGCCACATGGTAGACAAAGAAGAGAGTTTCCAAAAGAAATGATTGCTTTTAGGATTCTGGTTTCCCTGTATTCTCTCAGTCCCACTTAACAGTTACATTCCAAAATAAATGGGCATACAGCACTGGAGAAACACAACTGAAAAGCAAGTGGACTTAAGCAAGCGTTCCTCAGTATCTGATAATAAACAGTTAGAAAACTTGAATGGAAGGGGAAGAAAATATATGGGCTTTCTTTTTCTATTTGTGTATGTCTGCTCTAAATGCCTTTAATTTTAATGGAAATCACACAGCTGACTGTATATCTGCATATTTTCAGCTTTCATGCAGTGTCTGTTGGACCAGTATCTTAAAACAGATAGCAAGCGATGGAAGAACATGGATCTTTAATAAGACAGAGCTACATCTCATTCACTTATCAGACTCAGTGGAAGAGGTTATTTCTGAGAATTTGTGGCCATCCAATGCGTGAGGGGAAAAGTAGAAATGACAGACTGTAATTCACAACTGCATTACAGTGCATGTGCATAAGGAGACAACATGAAAATTTGAGGAATAAATTAAATTCTTCCATTCCCTACCACTAAAGTGTTTGGCTTTGTAGTTTCAATATTTTAACATAATTTTTGTTATGTTGTGTATATCTGGAGGACCCCACTTTTTAGTTTACGCATCCTGAGGGACTGAAAGCTTCAGAGTTAATGAACTTTCTCATCAGTTGGCCATTATATTGAACTGAAGCCAACTCATCAGGATGAAAAGCATATCACATCTAATGGATGTTTGGGGTTCTGTATAGAATGAGTTTGGCAGGTCTCTTTCTCTAGCTGCCACAACACAAACATGCCATAATGCTCTGCACTAATTGGCAGATTCAGTGAAAAGGCCAAATGGTGGCTGATCTATTGAGTCTGATCTACCCTTTTTGCCCCTGGAGGAAATCTTCCACC
This sequence comes from Pterocles orientalis, assembly GCA_011057875.1. Lineage (NCBI taxonomy): Eukaryota > Metazoa > Chordata > Aves > Pterocliformes > Pteroclidae > Pterocles > Pterocles orientalis. The sequence continues at coordinate 327,862 of WKFP01015267.1, read as the reverse complement.
CCAGGTATGCTGTCAAAGTTTGTTAGTGTTTGTTAAGCTTACCAGACTGCCTTATTTCAAAATCCAGAGGGTACCAGTCGTGAAGGCTGTCTGGTGATGCCTTTCATTATTGCTAAAACCACACAACTATTTAAAGAGGTAGTTTACCATGAATACATTTTTTTCACATAGGCAAACATCTCATTAGCTAAACTGAATAAAATGTCACCCAGCTCCATACAAAGCCTGGCAGCTACATGTAAGCGTGCAAAACTCTTATTTGCTTCAAGGAGAGTTTATCCGTTTATGCATGTCTGAGTTTGTATCCCAGTCTTGTATCGACAAGTGTTCGTGTTTACCCACAATTTCCTTATATTGTAATTGTTCGGTTTTTTGTTTGTACATTCCAGGTGTGTGTGTATGTATATGTATACATGTGTGTATACAGACATGTGCGTATATAATGTCAGTACATTCAATATTCCTCCTTGGAGGAGAAAAACAAGAGTGTCTTCCTGACAGCCTATATTTAATTGGAAATTCTTGGAATATCAGTGAGTGGAGAGGTTAAAATGCATATTCTCCAAAAGCATCTTTTTGATTCTGATCCTTTTTATTTTTTTTTCCCCGCTAATGGCATAAAGTTACCAAAACCTAATTCTGCCTAGCTTTCACAGATTTGTATCCTGAGTTCATACTCAGGATGGATTTACAGTCATGTTCTGCACTGTGCCTGAATCAGATATCACAAAATGGGGATGGAAAGAAAGAGGAATTGAAAGGTGTAAGCTTGTCTTGTGATTTTCTGCTTGTGTTTTTCTGTGTTTTTCTGCTCTTCCTACTGCACCAGGATTTCTGCTCTCCTGGCTACCAGCTTCTGCACTGCAACAGGACGGTCCTCTAAATCCTTTCATTTACATGGCCTGCAAACAACCATACAGAGAAGTGACAGACTACCATGGAAGACAGATATCTGACTTGCTGTTTAAGCTGTGCCTACCTGCCTTTTCTGCATTTGCTGGGGAGGAGGAAGATTTCAGGGAAACCTTCACAACCAGAAATCAGTCATATGGCCAGTGCAGCACAGAGAGGTTTTGACTGCTGTGTTTTCTGATGTATCATGCTTTTGGGTGTCTCCCCAAGGCTGAGATACTCTATGGACCATTCTGTGGTGCACTCTGCTGGAAGGTACCTGTTCTTCCCAAGCACCTCTGCTATTTTTTATTAGTCTGACAACAAATTAAGAGTTTGTGTGGAGCAGACTTCCATCTGCTGTATTGATACAGCAATACATAGCTCCAGCAATAAATAGCTGGAGCAATAAATAGCTCCAGCTGTTTCCAAGGTATATATCTGCAGGTGAACTGTGCCAGCTCTGGGGGCTGGTGATAGCACTTGTGCTGCAGTGTGCAGCCTCCTCCCTCTCAGAAACGCAGCTGCTGGCCAACATCCTCCTTCACTCACTTCACTCCTGCTCCCTTGATGTTTGGATATGCTTTGGGCACCCTACCCCCTTGGCTCTCTCCCTTTTATTCCCTTTCTTCTGACAATGAAAAAGCATATTGGGTTTGTATTCATAACTATATGTTCATCTCCCAGCCACACTAAACAGTGATATTTTTATTTACTTCCAGACAATATAAATTCTAACCATTCTCATGGCCTCATATGAGGCAGGAATACTGTTTTGTGGACCATTCCTTTTGTTTAAGTTATAAATCTTTTTTTCTGCCTTTTTTTTTAAAAGCTTCATAAGTATTTAACATTTCTTTAGCTCTTTTAACAGGAAAAAGTTTAGTGGCTTACTTGGGAGAGTGGGACAGGGATCACTGAGGTAATAATAATCTTGATATGTTAAAGCATCTTAAGAAGTTTCACGTAACAGCAAACATAATTTAAATACTTTAGGAGTGCATAGGTGGGTTTTGAAAATACATGATCACACTTCCTAAACTCATAATTCCGGTTTTAGAACAATACATTAGTACTAAGCTATTAAACATTACTTTAAATTGTTAATTCTAGCTTTATTTTTTTGCCCCTAACTTGAACTGTATCTTAAAGCAAGCATGTAGGGAATGGAATAGAAGGGGGGACTGTAAAATTGACATGTTTAGAGTGTAAGCCGAGTCTGCAACAACAAAAAAGTAAACCTACCACACCCAAATACCATGTGTTTTCCAATGTCAGCAACTGAAGTCAACAGTTTGCAATGCTGTAGTTTTGCTTGTAAAAGTAGCAAATACTGCTTTTCTCACTCAGCTGTGGCACCAATTATAATGTTTATTTATTTTCCTCAAAACCCACCTAAAATGCGTCCAGTTTTGGGGCAGAACTGTGCTGACAGTCCTGTCCCAAGACCTGTTCTGATCTTACACTTTCACTGTTGCTGAGGTCTCCTCAACTCTGACAACCTCTTTGCCAGACCATTCTTTGTCCAAAATTCAACAAAAATGAAGGATCAATCAAGAAATCAAATATGTTCATAAAGTCAAAGTTCTCATGGTAGAAGCAGATGGAGAGTGACTATTGGACTTGTCTTTGACATCTTACACCTCTAGGTTTAAACATTTTTTTTCCAATAGCAAACTTCCAGACTTACTACCAGAAAGATTCCAGTTTTAATTAAACCCTGGTAAGGGCACAGCTTAGATCTGGAGTGAAGACACATGTCAATGAGTTGCATCAGGCAGCAGCTTTGTATCTGTTAAAAACACTCCTACTCTTCCCCCAGCGGAACCTTCTTATTGCAGAAAATGTTGTTTCTTTGAAATATTTTTTTAGAATTGCAGGGGTGGTGGTTTTTTTCCTGTTTTCAGCCCTCCTCACAAGTTGCCTTTTTTCAGTGTAGTCCACTGCAATTTATTGCACCTTACCTCTTTTTCTGTTTTCAGTGTAAGGCCTGAAGGAAGAAAGTGAGGACTGAAAAAAGGGAAAGAACAACTGAAAGTGCAGAACTTTGACGAAATTAAGTTTCAGAATTTCTTGAAAGAGGTTGGATCATTTTTAGTAATAAAGGTAATTCACATATGGATCCAAACCAATAAGAGATGCTGTGTCATTGGCTTCCTGATTGAGGCAAGGAACTACTAATCTTGTAAAAAAATTTAAAACTATTCATATGTACAAAGCAGATAGGACTAGTGCCCTTTTTATTTGCATTTATATAGACATTTTACTTGTATTTGTATAGATATTTTGAATGCTTGCCCTTAATCTCTAAAATAGAGAGATTTAGAGACTGCATGTGATAGGTAGGTACATCTCAAACTCTTCCTTATTTTCACGTAAAGGTATCCATCTACAAAAACAGATACTAAATGATTATATAGTGGTCTATATTAAAAATGCCTACAATTCTTCTAGGTCTAACTAACTTTTCTTTTGTATTTTTAGTATTCCCTATGCAAATGAGAATAATACCACAGGAAGGCAACTATTGCCATCTGCAAGTAATTAAAGGGTGCCTTGGTGATGAATGTTATATCTTCAGGATAGAATATCCAAAATCCTCTATCCACAGAATGGTGCATCATTTTCATGTGCAATTACAAAGTGAGCTAGTAATTCATAGTTTACAGTATTTACTGAGTAAAAGGGGTCATGCTACACTTTTCCCATTCACAAGCTTCAGCCCTAGACTTTCCAACCCTTTATTTATGAAAAATGAAATATTATGTTAACCATGACCTTTTAAAAGCAGCCTATCCACAGTGGCCAGAGGTTTTTATTGCTGACCTACTAATCTACTATAAAACAGTAATTTCCATGGGTCTCCTTTTTTAAGGAGAAGCAAAACAAAAACAAAAAGATTAAAAAAGGAAGGCTTAAAATTCCCTGAAACATTCACCAAACACAGAATTTCTTCTTGTTTCCTTTGTCAGAACACATCAAGCAAATACTATAATTTATAGCTTCCCCCCCATATAAATCATGAATCTACACAGAAAAAAAATGTAAGTTCTGTACATACCTCTCTTCGAGTAATTTTAAGTTTTCCCATGTCCATTAGGCCCTTACAACCTAATCTTGCTCTGCCAATTGCTCCCATGGTGAGATCATTAAGTAAATTATTTAAAGATCAAACAGCCTGCAGTGACAATGGAGTTCCATGTAAGGTAAATGCTTCAAAGCCCCCCTCCCCCCTTCTCAAATTATAGCTCTACAGGCTATTCATCACCTCTGGATGGGGCATGCCCCACCATTACTTGGCTTTTTGCTGCAGGCTAAGGTAGCACCGCTAATTGGCCTTTGTAACAAAACTGACCTGTGGACAGGATAAAACTTGTTTGGAGCTTTAGAGACAACAATTATTCAAGGTTAAAAACACATCAATGCCACAGCTACGTCACTATAATAAGGGTGAATGAATTTCTTCCTCTTGGGTCTTAATGTGAAAGAATGCGTTCATGTTGTGCCCATGCCAAACAAAAGCTCCTTCAGGTAGTTGAACCAGGCCACTTTTCTTTCTTTCCCCCACCCCTTCTTTTTTAGCTCAAGGACAAGTAGGTCTATCATTTTCTTTATTTCTTGAGAGCCCCTCACAATGAGGGCCCTTTGATCTCCAAGAATAATGGTAGATGGAACAATTTAACTGCTTCATACAGGTGCGGGAGTTTGTTTGACAGTTTGTGGCTTTTATTTCTAGCACATTAGCTGCATGCATACAAATGGGCACTTGACAGACTCAAGCAGGTAGATTAGAATTTTTTTTTTTTTAAGAATCCTCAACAAAAGCCTGGCCACACCTGCAATGATGGCACAATTTAAAACGCTGCATAAATTAAAGACAGGTAAGGCCACCGTGTTCCCTGCTGTGAATGAATTTTACAGCTCAGAAAGACAGCATGTGAGAAGGAAAAAAGCTCAATCCAGAAAACGAACAGGATCCAGTCACTTGTCTTTTAAATTAGAGAGCCTCTACTTGATCTGAGGTATTTCAAAATAAATAATTCTGATAGGCAAGCACTTGTATTGCCTGTAGCAGAGAACTGAACATAGGATAGAAGCAAAGTGAAGGAAAACATTTTTAAATCACATTTACTCAGACAAGCACTTTTTTCCCACAGGAAGATTAGCTGTATGAAATTTGCACTTACTCATGACTATGACTAGTGCAGTGAAAATCTGCCCTTAGAAGCTTTGTAAACCGAGTGTTTTTTCACTCTTTTTTTTTTTTCACTTAAAGTGTTGTTGAAACGTTTTGTGTGAGGACATGCTCTTCAATAGCTTGCCAGCTTATAGTAAGTATGTTAAAGGTTACTTCTTCAGTCTGTTACCACTTAATGGAAACCACACATGCATTTTACGTTTATTTACCTCCCCTTTCCTGTTTTGAGCTTGATGTTGTTTTTTTCAGTGCATTGTAGTTCTTCAGGGAATATCCTGCCTTTAAAGTCATATATTCAAGCAAAATAAGGTCTGTGAATGCACAGTTCTTGTGCCAGCATAAATAATTTTTTTGGAATTATTATATCAAAACTGGTAGTATAGACACATCAAGATATTTTATACAGGTTTAGTTTATTTGACTAGTGGGAATATTTATTCTAGACTAAATGACTTTATGGCAATATAAGTGTTTTGGCCCTGCAGGACTTATAAATACAGTGCCACTGTATTTAGAGTGATAAACCTCGAGGTCACCTTTACATTATTCTCCATCTCTGCTGATATGTCTGTGATACGTCTGATGTGAAGAGGTAAGACAGGTGGGTAGCACCGAGAAAAACCCTCCATAGTGGAGTACCAGTGGTGATTCATCCTTCTCGGTGTGAACTACTGCATCCTTAGCAAGTGCGCTGTCGCTGCATGCTGGCAATGTACTGGTTCACAGCTAGCACGCTCCTGGGGGACACGTGGCCTATTTATCCCATGTATGGCAACTCTAGTAGCTGTTAAACAGATTTGGTGAAAATTACATCCTGGTTTTCCAGGCAAAATCCCCTTCTCAGAGTGCTAACAGGGGCACAAGTGCGCACTGAGGAATAAATGCTGAGGACAACTATTGGTCAGTTTTACTGTTTCACATGTGTGCACAGTGAGTCACACTCAAATTTAATTTAAACATGGGGTATTTGTTCAGGTAAGCTGGTGTTTGACTCCACATAAACAACCCAGTCCAGAAGAGAGCTTGAGCCACACTTAAGTGTTTTAGAGGAAAAGTCCTAAAGTGAAGGTGAAGTTCAGAGAGTGAACATTTCACTGATAGAGTATAGAACACTGAAATTCCTAATTGGACATAAATGACAATTTTTTGCTGGCACAGTACAAGGCCCTTGGAGGACGTAGCTATGCTGGGAAGATTTCTGCTATTGACACATCCCTAGAGGATTTTTGGAATAACCTGTTGAGAAAGGTAGTTTAATTACGTTGTTTCATTCTCCTTTTGGCTGTTGCAGTTCCTCTGCTTTACCCCATTGCTGTAATGCTGTGGGGTAAGCAACAGTCTTGTCTAGGTCAATGTAACCACGTGCAGAGTGCCTCCTGACAGTTTTCTAAGATGCTCTACTGCTCACAAGTTGGATTGCAAATGGTTGCTGTAGAGCATGCTAACACAGATCCTGCTGTGGCCACTTCACCATGGGAAGATGCTACCTGGTAGTGGAGAAGAAGGGACATGTCCTTCCCTGCAGAGCAGCAGATAGCTGGAAAGCTTGCAGTTTCCACATTGCTATGGGAAATGATGCCAAAAACCTGTCAGGCAAAGGCAGGCAGCTCCCTCAGGCCAGCCCCCAGGCTCTGCTGTGGCGGACTGTCCTGTGGAGGGACTCAGCGAGAGATCAATATCTGAAAGCAAACTCAATTCCCTATTAAATTCTTCTCCAGCCTGCACCAGCTGTCCTAGGATGCTGACCAACAGGCGCTCCTTGTTCTAGAACAAACAGCCTCCTTCTTTGTTTGTTTGCCTGTTAATTAAAAAGCAAATTCTCATTTGGAAAAAGCTGAACATCAGGATGTGGGAAAGACTGGCTCAGAGACACAGCAATGAGTCCTGTCAGCAGTCTGCTGCTCCAGCCCCCACAGCCAGAGCCCAAGAAATAAATGTGAGGTGTCCCAGATGCCAAAATAGTTTCAGTAAAAAAGGGGATGTGAAATGCATTAATGATCAGATATTTCAGCATATCTTACCCCGCTTTGCCTGTTTTGCCTTTTCTGTTTTAACATTGGAAATAAAATATGCTGCTGCAGATTGTTTTTCTGTTAAAGCTATTACAGGTTTATGACAGTGCTAAAATGGTACAACATAATGGAAATCAGTGTTACAGTCTTTTAGGGTTCTTTATTGCTCTTATTTAAGCAAATATATAATAGCTTCTGTCACTTAAATGTAAGTAGGTTTGTTTTTCAAAAGTTTGAATTTAAGTCTGTCAATCGATCAATCAAACTTCATTTCCAAGCATTTTTCATATATAAATCTTAAAGGACTCTGAAGTACCTGTTTCCCAATATTCAATGGATTCAAAGCTGGACTACTAAAAACATAACTTCCAAAAGAAGTTGGTATATGATCATATACTGCATCAGTTACAACAGGGCTCTGTGATAAATGCTTTCTTAAGGTTTTATTTTTTTCTGAAAAAGCTTGTAATTTTAAATCAGTACTGGTGCAATATAGCAGTCAGCATTTATATCCAATAGTTTTTTAATTATTCTGGGGTTTTTGCTATGGATTTTCAAAATAAGATTAGTACTTAGGTGGACAGCATTTGCCCCTTCAGTAGACAATTAATCAGAAGTGTGACCTAGTGTTTTGCATCATTGGCCAGCTGAAAGGGAACTCTCTTTCACACCATGTCACTGACTACGGAAACATCCATGAATTGTTCTCATGGTCCTAATGTTCTGTACAAATGCTGACTGTGACAAATATCTGCAGTGACTTTCTCTGGGATCACCCTGACTGAGTGATTTCAACTGGATTTGTATTCTTCTGCAGTGATTTCGATGCATGTGTAGGAGCTACTGTATGTCCAGGCAGAAATCCATTAGGAAATATGGAGAATAAATTATTACAACCATTATTTCTAGAAGAGACAGGTTAATTTTGCTGATAATATAGGTGCCTTACACAGCCATCTCCACACAGTTCAGCTGCACATTCTTGCTGAGGGTCACGCTGGAACTTCCCATGGTTTCCAGAAAACATGACAGCTCCACAGTGCTGCTGACTGTACCACTTATCTCTGTAATTTCTTCACTTCATCTCAGTATGGATCCTAGCTGGACAAAGCATTTTGCTGCACTTCTGGAGAGCTCTACTTTCAGGAGAAGAAAAAAGTGGTTCAGCAGGTCCTTTTTATTCTAAATTCTCCATATCTGCCAGCTGATTCCCTACAGAGAACTTGGGAAATAACTCAATGATCCAATTTTTGGTTTCACTATTGAAGGCTGAAAAGTTGTCTCCCTTTTATGTTTTTCACAAATCTGGGTTTATTCTGCTATTTAAATGAGATACTTAAAGGAAGACTAAAATTTATACTGATCCTATTGACTAAATTACATAATCCATTTTTCTATACCCAATTGAGGATGTAATAATCTTAAGCAATAGTAAACAAAGCTATGTTTGAAGTTAAAGAGAAAGTAAGAGAGACAGAAAGCTGTTATTTCTCAAATGACCAGTGGAGAACCGTCATGACTTGCCTATCATAAGATCCTGCTCCAAACTCAGATGAATATCAGGGATGAAGGCCCAGAACTGGATTTGGCATGAATGGTTCCCCTCAACCAATCAGCCAAAACAGCAAAGACTTTGGCTTGCTAAGATCAGTATAGCCATAGTAAAAGAATTATTAGGGTTATTAATAATTAATTTTCAATACATACCTCCCATCAATTATATACTCCTACAGTTCCTACATCTAGAGATGACAGGTTAGCAGATATAGTGTCTTTTAAGTTATTATTTTGCCATCAAAATTAATATAGCAACTATGTGTTACTCTAGACTATCTATATATAGAACATTAAGCGACACTGAAACAAGATATTTTTCTCACCTGTACTGAATACGAGATTTGTTTATTTTATACCTCTTTGGGTGTCTATTTACTGCATTAAAGGCAATGTGTCTTTAAGGCAAAACCTCCTTCATAGTATTCTAGATAAGGATCACAAACTTTTTCTATAAATAATTGGGGAAAAGGTGAATGCATTCCTCACAATTAAGGTATAATCAGTGGACCATCACGCATACACCCCCATCTAGCACAGAATGGCAGCACAGAATGCTACATACTGCCATCACAAACACAGTTGCAGTTTGAATATTGCTGACTGATGCAATGCTCATTTTGTTGTCTTAGAGCTGTGATAAAATCTTCCCTTACTTGTGAACAGATCTGTAGTCCTCAATTATACTTGAAAAAGCTTGTAAAGCCCAGAAGTCTTGCACACCTTTTTACAAAAAATCACGAATCCCATCAGTTTTAAGAATGGCACCGTGTATGACAGATAACTTGCAATGCTACAGCTAAAACATACCAAACATGTTGCACTCTGCAGTTCCTATCTTATGTTGCAATACTTTCTGTTGACAAAAATGTTTTCAAGATTGAATTCATAGTCAATTAAATCAACGAGAATCTTTGCAGTGACTTCAAGAGCTTCAAATCTGAGTTCTAAATGAGCTTGCAATTTTCCAGATGTTTGGACTTCCATACATATTCAGACAATTCACATAACATTGCAGTCTTAATTTCTCAAAAATCTTTCCTGTCCTGTATTTGGGTTTGTGTGACAAATAGCTTGAGTGACTTTTTTCCCATTCGTTTCTTTCCTATTTCACAAGCCTTTTCCAAAGGGGCTTTAATTTTAGGTTAACTGTATTGTCAACCTGCTCCTGAAATTTGTTACCTGCTTTCATCAAATTTGGTCTTGCAGAGCAAGCTGTTCATTCTGGTAGTAGAGGAACATTTTCTCTGGTGATTTTAAAAGCACAGAGACTTTGGATTTTGGAATAAACTCTACTGCTATTCTATGTCCTTAAATGTGCAATTACATCTTGTTATTTACTCCAGCTATGTGTGAGTGTTCTTGTGCTTGAGTGCTGTGCAAAATTCCCTGGCAAAGCTGTAACAGCTCATGAAGATACGTGGGAATATCTACACAACCAACTGCTGAAATGCATGGAAGGAAGGAGTAGGGTCAGATTTGCTGCAAGTCACTTTGAATCTAGGATGTTGTGACCAACTCATAGCTTTGCTGGCAGTGAAGTTCACTTTGCCACTGGTCCCAGGCACGCACTGTGCAAGTGTACAGTGTTAGCTGCTGGAGGAATTTGACTCTGATTCACAGGTGGGGTGTTCTGCGTGGTGCTCATATGTGTGACTTCGATCTTGCTTCCACCAAGGGGGAAATCATTTGGGTTGCCTTAGTGATACATTTAAGCATGTGTTACCAGACTCCTATAGACACAAGGCAAATTTCCACTGAAAAAGTCCTGCACCAGCTCACTGTATCACTAGTGTAGCTGTACCCATTAGGTCCAGCAGTAAAAAGCTGGTGCCAAACTGTAGGTTTTTCAATTGATGTCTCCAGGTGAAGCTTTCTTTGAAAACATGAGTAAAATTTCTGTTGGCTTAAATTGGAAAAGATGTCACCTTCTGGGCAGTTTAGAATTATTCCTTCCCTAAGAGTAGTCTGCAAAGAATGGGCTGGCCACAAAGATCTTGCTGTTCTCACTTCCAGTTGATAAGTGGTACTAAAGAGCACTACAGCCCTGACACCCAGCCTAAATTAACAAGAAAAAGAAAAAAAAACCCAAACCAAAAACAACAGAGTAAATTAAATGGAGTTATCAAGGTGATATCAGTTTCTCAGAAATTTTAAGCAAATTTTGATCTTGACTCTTTCACTGCAAAATAAGGTCAGTTTAGACTACTATACGAGCCCAAATATAATTGTTTCAGCATTTCCACAGGGAAAATATTAGTTTTTTTAAAAACCACTTATATCCTTATTTTACTGTTTTGACACAGTTTGGTTTGACTAGCACTGATCACTTGCTGTGGTGAGCACAGTTGCAGGACTAACAATGAGTCTTTTATTGCTAGTTGATTTCTGTAATAAAAACAATGCTGTACTATTTACCAGTGCTATAGGTTTATGTATATAGCCTATTACAGTTCATAGGAGGTGCTTTTGCCTGAAAAGGTGGATTTTTCTCTTCTTAGCCTATGAATGCTATGGAGTACTATAACTTTCACCCCCGTAGACTGAACCATAGCACTGCATAATGCTACTTCAGTCCTTTTTGCAATGACTGCAAATTGTCATATTTTTTTTGCCTGAGTAATGATCAAATATTGGTATTTCTTCAGTTCATACAAATGAATACAACCTTTTTACATGCAACTTAGTCAATATGCTCTGATGTTCACATTAGGGATTTGGAAATCAATGAAGTTTTCTCTTATTCTTTTATGATTAAATCAATTGGAGTTATTTACTCATAGCAGAAAATATGGGTGATTGCCAACCCTAAGCCTTGGTGAATTGCTTTCTCACTGCTGCTGCCCTGTAATGAGAAGGTACAGGTTCTCTTCAGGGGTTGACTAAACTTGCTCATGTATAGCAGCAATTTGAGGTACAGAAATTGTTTATTATTAAGGGCTAGCAAGGTTTCCTGCCAAAGGGCATCTTCATCATTTGCCATTACATTAACATTGACAAAGCATGGTAATATTAAAACCCAGCAGTGCTGATCTTATGGAGGATAATAGCAGATACTTGGCAATTCAGCTTAAACCAGCATACTTTGTACTCCTGGGGTAGAGAGACCAGTTAAAAGAAAATGGAATAATCAAATAGATTCACAACAGGACTTTTGGAAATACAGTTCCTGAGATTTGGAGCTATAAAAGATACAAGACTGTGCATTAAATAGATTTGTATTAAAACTCCACACAAAAGCTGCAGCAGCATAATCTGATATTCTAAACCTGGCAAACAGATTTTGTTTATCTTTTAGAGGCAAGAATCAATATTAGTTTGCATAGTAGCTTTAAGTAAATCTACAGTTAATGTGTTGGAATACAAAGCTTAGAATGCTGGAGTCTAAGTTTCCCTATTGATTTTATTTCTGTGTGCATTGTCCATACTTTTCTTTTTGAAGAGTAAGTGTGTGTATGTATGTAATGTACATAACTGGCAGTTCCCTTGGTGCATTTAGAGAAAAGCACCTCTTATTCGTTAAAATTATGTGAGTTGCAGCCTATTTGATTAACCTAAAACCTGGTTAAGCATGAAATCCCACTATTCTTATTTTGTGCAGCTCATTCCAGAACCTTAAATTCAGAAGCACAATGATCTAGTACCAACTGTTAAGGGAAAGAAAAATCACCTAGAAATATTTCTTTTTGCTATAGTGCCCTCTGCTTGAAATTAAGGCAAAGGAAATGACACAATGATTGAGGCGATGAGCTTCCCTCACGCTAGCAAGACCCTTTGGTCTGCCATCTCAGTGGAGGTAGGGGATGGAGATCCACGCAGCAGCAAAGACAGAACAGTTAGAAGCCTGGTTGACAGAATCCCTTGGGAAGCAGTCCTGAAGGGCAAAGGAGTCCAGGAAGGCTGTGCACTATTCAAGAAGGAAATCTTAAAGGCCCTGGAGTAGGCTGTCCCTGTGTTACAAAAGACAAGACAGCAAGAAAGAAAACCGACCTGCCTGAACTGAGAGCTTTGGCTGGAACTCAGGAGAAAAAAAAGAGAGTTTGTGACCTTTGGAAGATGGGCAGACAACTCAGAAGGACTATAAGGATGTCGTGAGGTTATGCAGGGAGAAAATTAGAAGGGCGAAAGCCCAACTAGAACTTATTTTGGCTACTGCAGTAAAAAAACAATAAAAATTTTTTTTCTGTAAATACATTAGCAACAAAAGGAGGGCTTAGGAGAATCTCCAACCTTTATTGGATGTGGGGGGAAACATAGTGACAAAGGCTGAGGAAAGGGCTGAGGTACTCAGTGCCTTTTTTGCCCCAGTCTTTAATGGTAAGACCAGTTGTTCACTTTCCATAAGTGAAAAATGGAGGAACACAAGCAGGTGAGTCATAGTGTTTTGATCTATCAAACCCTTTGTAAGCTACCGGAGCACAAGTCTTCTGCAGGCTTCACCAGATAGAGGTGGTCTCTGTCTGGTTTTCTATGCACTCACATGACTTTTATCGGGTATAGAATACACTGCAAAAAGCACAGTTTGGATTTTGGGGAACAAAGGTAAACATAAAGGCTTTAATGCTAAAGCACAGTCTTGTTTTGGGTAAAGGCATGAAAGAAGACCATTTCTATTGTTCTCTCTGATGGCTGTATGATAAGCATATGTTTCTGCTGTTTAACAGTCATTACTATGAATGCTCATAAAATCTTCTGGGTAGTTGTCATTTTGAGATAACCAAGTAAAGATGTAGAGAGAAGGAAATCCCTCAAAAAAGTAATATTTTAAAAGTGAAATACTGGAAAAACTTTATATCTGCAAAGCTCTAATTAAAAGTGCCTTTTTGGGCTGAGTTTTAGACTTCTTAAATCTGAGTCTGTAATGAAAGTGCTTACAAGCCCTTAATTACATCAGTAAGACTTAGTGTCTCTAAAGTAAAAGTCAAGTGACAATTCATATTACTACATCTTAAATTTAACACACAGCCAAACATGAACTTGAACAATGGTAAACCTGGTAAGGCAGCAGTGTATTTAGATTTCACTTAAAAAAAAGAGGAGGTAGTTTCTGTTCCTCAGCAGCAGTGAACCCATCAACTGAGCTCAATGATTAACATTTTTAAAAACTTTCTATCTTCCCTCCTTTTTTGACCCACACAGACACACTTTGAAATCTCCCATGCATACAGTTACTGAAGCCAAGCTTTCCCAAAGCAACAGTAGAAAGCTTTTGTTCCAGTGCAAACTGGCCATCCAAGTGTCTTAGGTAATTTTGAGAAACTCAGTCAAGACCCATGAAAGTCGAGACCAGGAGGGACAATGAAAGCGTGCGGATTCTCATGCAGTTTACGGCTCTGGATTCAACAGCACTTTAAATTTAAGAGCCATATCGCAAAATCAACACCAGCATGAACTTAGGTATTGAAGAAATAACGTAAAAATGGGAGCGTTACAGCCAAAATATTTTTAAATTGACAACAATGAGTGACTGGCAGCATGTAGTGAAGTCTGCTCACAGGGGCTGCCAGGCACCCTATTAGCGGGAACAGCAGTAATTCAAGCTGGAGGCAGCAAAGGCACATACACGTGTCAAAATATCTGAATGCTTAAAGACCACTGCAGGTATGCTTTAGCAATGTTAGAAAACTGTCTGTGTAATATACTGAGCTGATTCCTACCTTGACTTGTACAACTGCAAAACTAGTGTAATTCACCTGATTTCACCATTGTACCAGAAAAGCAGAATGTGTCCCTGGATCCTTAAAAAAGTGATGTCAAAATTGACCGCATTTCTGAAACAGGAGAATACTGCAAAATTCATACATTTAATAAAAGGACTTTCCGCTCACACAGGTGAGTCCTCAGTTTCCTTCTCTCCCTCCCTCTGTGAAATGACCTTGCATACCCTTACATCTTGCCAAACAGAGAAAGAAAGCTTTCCTTTTGGCTTGTGTCAGGGTATGTTCAGCGTCCTGTGTTTGTTAGTGTTGGGCTAGAAAAGGCCTTCTTCACCAGAGTGAATCTGGACAAATATTCCAAGATCATTTCCAAACCTGGCTGTCCTTCAATCCAGCATCTTGGTACACATCGCCAATAAAATTGGCTGGTGGCCAGCTCTCTCTCTGGATAAGAAATCTTCCTGATGAAAATAGGCCTGAAGTCATTATCAAAAACAGTGTTTTGCATATAAGCAACACAGTTCAATACCTTGGTGGAACCTTGTAAATTTTAAGTACAATTTTTTAGGGTATGAGTGACAGGCTCTTTGAAAAGAGTTAGGAAATGTTAGTGCCCTGCAACTGCAAGCTCGATTTGCTGATAAAGACAACCTCTTATCCTGAAGGTTTTTACCAGCTGCAGCCCCTGAAGCACAAATGTTCAGCATGTATCACAGACCTGTCAGTTACTACTGGAGCCAGAAAATTGTTGTTTCAAATGTTACAGTACAGGAAAATCGCCTCTCTGCACTTGCTGCCAAAAAAATGACAGCTTAATTTATGCCATACTGAAGCTACATTACAGAGCCATTCAGTCTGGCAGTTAAGTACACTCCATGCTCACATCTTCCCCCTGTGCAAGTGCTCTGGGGAGAAATACTCAGGGACTGTAATAAGAACAATTGGCTGCAGTGTTTTCCATGTCACTGGAACTAAATACAGGTGAAACAGTATCAGCAATAAAATACATCACCCAAACCTCATATGCAAAACACAATTCGGTGTGTGGATTCATGAATAATCAGGAAGGATGTGTGACAGAATTGTTATGCATGAAATGGATTATAGAGAGGTATGCTTGTGTCAGACCCCTGGGTTTTATGTTGAAGGGAGGTACTGAGGTATTACCCATGCCTTTGAAAATTATGTCAGTATCCTTGGTTCAGACCTTCAAAACTTGGCAATGTTTACACTTTCTGAAATTAAAAATCTGACAGTATTAAAGCACAGCCTAGTGTTGATATTTGTCATCAAGGTTTTCAGAAGATATTAAAGATGCAAATGACATTATTTAGAAATGAACCATCAGCCAAACAAATCCCATAAAATTATCATCCTAAATGCATCCTAAGATTGCCATGTAGTATTTTAAGGCCAAAGCTTAATTTTGTTTGACACTGAAACAATGATCATCCATGTAATAGAATGAAAAGAAATTATCATGTCTGTTCTTCTGCTTAGTTTATTCATATTAATCACATGGTAATTATGTCCAGAAAGATTGATCTTAAATAATCTTGCAAATGAAGAATTGCAATTCATTTCATAAACTCATCAAGATCAAAACCAGTTGATTGGGATGTCAGTTAATTTATTACCCCTCTCCTTCCTTTTCTACTCAGTGTTTGTACGAATATTAATATGAGCAATGTTCAAGCTTACCACTTACCTTTAGAACATTTTTGCTAACTAACTCTCACAGAAAACTGGTTTCACTGCTGTCTTGTGAGGTGGAGGGCAGTAAAACAAAAGACTCAATTATATAAATAAAATGCATTTACTGAGATTTTTAAAGGGTAAGAAGACTTCTATCGATTCTAGATTTTGCTATGAAAGCTACTTACAGTGAGTAGGGCTGTGTATAAAGCCATTGTGGGAGGTTTGAGGAAAATATTTCTTACTAACTAGTAAGGACATACTTGTAAATTCTAGGGAAGACTAAATAACTTCAGAATTCATCATAACATCAGAACAATGTCAGGCTTAGAAGTAGCATAGTTTCTTCAGGAGCTCTCATGTCTTGTGTGGGCTTGTTCCACATTTATTTTGGCCTGAATTAAACATTTCCCATGCCTATTTTCACAGAGTTTACATTTTGAATGAACCTCAAGTCAGGAAAAAAAATCTCAGTTGAAATGAGGAAAATGTGTCTGTTAAACTAGAAATAGCCAGCGATTTTTGTGGTCTTTATGCTGAATTGTAAATCTTCTGGTTCACCCAAAAGAATCAAATGCTAGGAAGTCTTTCAGCAAGGTAAGATGAAGTCTGTCATTTAGTAAGGCAACACAAATGAAAACAACATAATTTAGCTCAAATTTCAACTGAAATTTAATACATTAATACTAAAATACATTTTAGTCTTTTTTTTAAACCTCTCATGAATTTCTAGGTGCAAGCCTTTTCAAGCTTCTGTCATGTAAAACCTTATGCACTCAAAGCTGGGCTTGTAGCAAGGTTTTATCTTATGGTGGGTTTTTTTCTCTTTCTCTGTTTAAAGTCCTTGAATCGAGCCTCTATATTTTTTGTGCCTTTTCGTAGACTGACACTATCAAATCCATAATATCTTAACATACATGGCACATTTCACACAAGGTATTTTCTGTGTGATTACAAATGCTGTAAATTATCCATTTTCATTTCATAAGAAATAGATTCCTATAGTACAAAGGTCTGTGCCAATCCCATTCTTTGGAGAAAGAAACATGATGTTCTGTTTCTTAGGAGCCGTAACTCTTTGCTAGTTCTACCACATAAACAACAGGCTCGTCTTTAGCATGTGTATCTCTATTTATATGGATGTGTACAAATTGTCTATACTTACCCTGTGTCGGGATTTAGAATGTTATCGTCAAACGTAAAGTGAGGGAGGCAATGCACTACTGGAAGAATAAGTTTCACACTCCTCAATGATTAATGAGCATTTAATCAGATACTGAATGTGTTTCCTCATAAAATTAACCAACAAAGACATAGGAAGGTGCAGAGATGTCCCACGTTTCAACTATGTAGCCCTAGTAATTTAGTATATTAAGAAGAAGAAAGGAGCTTTATGAATATAAGGCAGTCATATTTTACAAAGCTCTCATGCTGCTTTTCTCCCAAGAAGACAGAAGCACATCAAAGCTGAAACCAAAGTTGATCTGAAGCTCCTACTTTTATAGCATTAGTTATACTTTCATGGTTTAGGATTAAAACTCCAAGACTATCCCAGGAACTCCCCCAAATCAAAGTATGGCTGGTCATCAGGAAGAGTCGTTAGATAAAAATCAGCATTGTAAGAGTGCTTTGGGCTTTCAAATTTCTAATTAATGAATTCTAAATACACCCCAGCCCAGTACTTGTTGGAGTGAGGTTTCCTAGACTGGGAGAGACTTACCATGTGTGCTAAGATGTTTCAAATCATGAAGTCGTAGGTTGCACAGATACACAACTTTTCCGTGCCATATGCTCTGAGGGTATTTTGAAGTAAAAAAAAGGAAGATTGACATGAAATACAGAAATGTGTATATATAACATCACATCATTTGTTAGATTTTATGAAGATTTTAAAAATTGCACCTGAAGCAAGCATGCAATTTTCGTTGTGTATAATATGTGCCAATACAGAACAAAACTGTTTTATTTGTGTTCTTCTGTAGGAAAGAGAACTGGAGTGACTATGGATGAGGCTGAGTCATTATTTAATTCCTCTGTGCCTTAGTTTACCCATCTGTAAAGGAAGATAATTGCTTATCTCACAGCATGGTTTAAAAACAGATTGTCATTTTAAAAGCATTTCAGACTGTTATTATGATTGTATAGTGTCAGAGATATTCCTTTTTCCTCATAGAGGTATAATAAAATAAAGATACTCCTGAGCCCATGGAACTTCTGTTTCTGTATAAAAGAATACAATTGTTCAGATATTATTTCTATTTCTTTCATTTATTTATATTGTTTGTCATTATTTGCCAGAGAGTTTATGGCAATATACTTCTGTTCGTTGGGTGAATTATTCACTAATCTTGTTGTCGTCATTTGAACCCAGCTAGTGGCAAGCACCACACAGCCATTCACTCTCCCTCCCCTCTCCCAGGGATGGGGGACAGAATTAAAGGGGTAAAGGGAAAAGAGGCTTGTGGGTTGAAATAAGCACAATTTAATAACTACAATAAAGTTTAAAATAATAATAATAATGTATACAAATATACACATACACAAATGAGTGATACACAGAGTAACTTAATGACCAAGGCTCAGCCTATTCCCTGCTAAAGATCCTGGAGCAGGGAATGTCCCACAACTGCAATCCCAGAAAAGATAAGAGCCTGAGAGTCCATGAAACTGAGACCCAACTGAGAGAGAGAGAAAGAAAGAGACAACCTAGAGACAGCGAAATTCTGTACAGATCCTCATCAACATACTGGGGATGACATGCATGATATGGAATAGACTATTGGCCAATTTGTGTCTCAGTCCAAAGGAGAATTTCAAGGTCTAATCCTGGGCTACTAATTGGGACTGCACTCCCTCCCAGCCTCTTCTGCACCTGCAGCCACTGTCACAGCAGAGAGACTGAAAAGTCTTTGACTGTCCTGGCATCACTTGTAAACATCAGTATGTTATCAGCCTTCTCTTCAGCACAAATCCAAAACATAAGCCCTTACTAGCTACTATGGAGAAATTTAACCCTGTCCCAGCTTTAACCAGAACACTTGCCTACTATCCTAATGGATGTGTGTGATTCATCAGCCACATACATATTTCTTTTTCTAGAGCTCTTTGGAATTGCTGTTTACACTAAAGGACACAAGTGTGCATTCAACATTTGAGTTGAGTAAATAATGCTGAATACCAGGTAGCTACCCTGTAAGATTCACTGTGTTGCCTTTGATTCACCTAGAATTAGTCTGAAAAGTCTAAGAGAATCAACTTCATCAACTTAGAAGATAGTCACATGAGTCACCAAAAATTTCAGCAACATGACTGCTAACGTCAGAGCTTTTGGACCACTTCAGTCATTTGTACTACATGGACTATACATATTCCTGCAAAGACAAGCATTTTAGGTGTGAATTCTTTAAAGTCATTATAGGTGAAGTCTTGGCTTGTTTACATCGGAAGGATTGCCAGGGCCATGATTTCTCCCATTTACCTGGCACTTTTTTATTTGTATGAGAGCACATCTTACACCATCTGTGACCTAATATAAAAGGGGATCAGTTAATCTGTAATGGTTCCGACGAATGTGTAGTGTGGATGAAATATGGTATTCACAGAAGAAACATACATGCCATCCCTTTAAATAGTATTTTATCTTATTAATTCATTAATTCCACTACTCACTGGAAGGCTAACAACTAACTTCAAGTGTCCAACAGATCAGAAATATAGTCATAGCATTTGCACAAACAAATTATATGGTAAAAACTGATAAAATGAGGCTTATTTGTATCATAATTTACTTAAAATGAGAAATTCAAAGCCTGAAGACTGCAGTTAAGTACTTAAAAGAACATGCTTAACTTACTTTTCAACTGTGCATTTCAGCCAATTCCACCAGCCAGAGCTGATAAAGCTAAAGAAGGTGCCTAGTAAGTCGAATGTGGCAGGCATTCAGTTTTACAAGAAATAGCAGAAAAACAACTTCCAGAGCAGAATCATGTCCTACATCTTTCAACAGGAGATGCTAGGACACAAGACCTAGGTTTGGTTTAGAACATACCCTGCTGCCCTTCTGAACGAGCACTGCCTACAAAATCTGCATGCTTGCATTGAACGCCAGCATGGCTGGGAGATGAGAGATCCCCTGTGAAGGCTGCACGTCCCTGTTTTCACTGATGTATAAAACCAGTGGGTTATCAGTCACTGTCATGCAGACTTCAGTAAGCATCACAGTTTTCATTTTGCTCGTGTTTCAATAACAGAAACCTAGTTCTAGCCCTCCTAGAGGTTATTGATGAAAAGTCTGAGCACTGTATATACAAATTAATTAATTGCACAGGTATACAAATGAGTTAATTGCATATGAGATTAGACTGGTGTGGACATATCTGATGATAAAATTATTGAAAGGACTAAATTCTTTGCTTTCATTTGTCAGAGTCATTATTGCGTGTTTAATTTACATTTTGGAGGAATATAATTAAACAAGATCTTTTACCAACTGGAAACAGATTACACCATTTTTCTTCCTTTTACTGAATGAGAAATACAGATGGAGTAGGTTTTGTTTAATGTCAGCTAGCAAAAGCTACTGTATACTATGGTCTGTAAAACAACACTTAGATAAGCATTAGCTGCTGTGGTGTTAATTCTAGGATGAGATGTTTGGGAACCTGCTCATGACTCCAAGCTCGAATGCCCTTGCCCATGGTGCAGGACAGATCTGTGCTATCTTGGCTGGCCCATGGCACCCTCCAGTCCCACTGAGGCAACTTGCCATTGGCTGGAATTACCCTGGCCAGAAGGTTAACTGGCTGCATTGTCGGCCAAAATAGCATTAAATCTGGTCATGGGGAGCAGATGGCTGGAGGCGTTTGTCACATGCCTCTGACATTTTTGTTGCAATAGAGTTCACTCTTTGTTGTATCTATGTTTGCTGGCTAATTTTTAATTCCTTTTGTATCACATGGTCACTCAAACTAATAGCATTTTCCTTTTCCAGAGCACCCAGTCTTGCCAGGTAGAGAATGTGCCAAACAAACTTCCTGATTGGGTTAATTATTTGGGAACAGGGAGTGTAACACCTAATCAGGCATCCATTGGGAAAGCCAGATTTTGTTTTTTTCCCTTGGGATAGTCTTACGGTATAAGTGTCAGGATTCAGTTGCAAAAGAAATAAATGGCTGTACACAGAACTAGATTTGCATGTTGATAGACTCAAGTTGACTTTTCAGAACTGGAGACATCACTGAGGTATTGCAATATCCCACAAGCAGTCTTTTAATTTGAGCAGAAGATAGTGGGACACAAGATAAATCCTGTTGCCCACAGCGAGCAACACACCACAGCAGCAGAGGAGGCGGCTCGTGTAGTGGGCTACTGAGGTTCTGCCAGGTCCGGGAACCTCATAAGGCAGCTGTACGACTAGAGTGAGCGGGCAGGGTTCCTCTGAGAAGGAGGCGAGAACTAAAGACAGGAAAAGCACAGACATCCTAGCTGACCCTCCAACGAGAATGGTAGGCACTCGTCTCAGAAGTAAGGCTGCAGCTCTGGCTGAGGGGTCTGCACCATCTTTCCCTGGGATGGCCGATGCCTCCACGCAGACTGAGTTTAAAACGGTGGAGGCAACTGTACAGACCTCGGTATGTAAGAGGTGCCTAAATTACTCTCCTGGAGTGAGCATGGGAGACAAACTAGCCTGCAATAGGTGTGCCCAGGTGGACCAGCTCCTAGAACAGGTGGCCAAATTGCAGGAAGAAGTGGCAAGACTGAGGAGTATTAGGGAGTGTGAACAGGAGATAGATTGGTGGAGCCGCACCCTACCGTCCCTGAGCCAAAAGCAGGGGACAGAGGCCCCACAGGAAGAAGAGGATCCCCTCCCCTCTTGCCAGCAGGATGAAGAAAGGGACCTAAAAGAAGGGGGAGAATGGAAACAGGTCCCAGCCCGGGGGGGCAGGCGAGTCCCCTCCCACCCTTCCTTACCCTCCCAACTGCCTTTGCACAATAGATATGGGGCACTGGAACTCGAAAGCCAGGAAAATAAGGAGGAAGGTGAAGGTTCATCCAGGGAGTCGCCTAAGCCGAGACGGTCGGCCCCACGCATTGTGACTGCCTCAGTTAAGAAAAAAAGGAGGGTAATTGTCATAGGTGATTCCCTCTTGAGGGGAACGGAAGGTCCAATATGTCGACCAGACCCTTTACACAGGGAAGTCTGCTGCCTCCCTGGGGCCCGGGTTAGAGATGTCTCCAGGAAGCTCCCTGGTCTGATTCGGCCCAATGATTACTTCCCACTTCTGGTCATGCAGGTTGGAAGCGATGAGGTTGCGGAGCGAAACACAAAAGCAATTAAAAGGGACTTCAGGGAACTGGGGCAATTGCTGAGAGGATCAGGAGCACAGGTAGTGTTCTCCTCAATCCCCGCAGTGGCAGGGATGAATACTGAGAGGATCAGGAGAACACACCTGATCAACACCTGGCTCAGAGGCTGGTGCCAGAGGTGAAATTTTGGTTTTTTTGATCATGGGGAGGCTTATGTGGCACCAGGCCTGCTAGCGACAGATGGAGTTCACCTGTCTTATAGGGGGGTAAGGATTCTCTCTCGTAAGCTGGCAGGGCTCATTGAGAGAGCTTTAAACTAGGTGTGAATGGGGGAGGGGAAATTACCAGGCCTGTTACAAACAAACCAAGGGGTGGTACACTGAGGGTAGGAGTGGATTCAACAGTTCAGCTCAAGCGCACTCACAGCAGTGCATGCAGTATGAGCAACAAACAAGAGGTATTCAACGACAGAAAAGCCAGCAACAAATGCCCAGAGCCTGGAAAAATCTCACAGGCTGGCCTGAGGGTGGCTGGAGAGCAGCACACAGGAGATTCAGCCTCCTTGGAAGCCCAACTTAAGTGCTTCTATACAAATGCACGTAGTATGGGGAACAAACAAGAGGAGCTGGAGATGTGTGCACGCCTACGGGGTTATGATCTTATTGGCATTACGGAGACATGGTGGGATGGATCCTATGACTGGAGTGTTGGAATGCAGGGATACAGGCTCTTTAGGAAGGACAGGCAGGGGAGGCAGCGAGGGGGTGTTGCCCTCTATGTCAAAGACCAGCTGGAGTGCGTGGAGCTCCATCTGGGGGCAGATGAGGAGCCAACAGAAAGCCTGTGGGTCAGGATCAAAGGGAGGGCAGGGACAGGGGACATTGTAGTGGGGGTCTGCTACAGGCCACCTGACCAGGGAGAGCAAGTGGATGAGGCCCTCACGCTCACAAGCCCTGGTCCTCATGGGGGATTTCAACCACCCTGATATCTGTTGGAAGAAAAACACAGCCCAGCACAGGCAGGCCAGGAAGTTCCTGGAATGTGTCGACAACAACTTCCTTCTCCAAGTGATAGAGGAACCAACCAGGAGAGGAGCTATGTTGGACCTTGTTCTCACCAACAAGGAAGGGCTGGTGGGGAATGTAAAGCTCAAGGGCAGCCTGGGATGCAGCGACCATGAGATGGTGGAGTTCAAGATCCTCAGAGCAGTGAGGAGGGCGCACAGCAAACTCACTACCCTGGACTTCAGGAGAGCAGACTTTGACCTCTTCAGGGACCTGCTTGGAAGAGTCCCATGGGATAAAGCCTTGGAGGGAAGAGGGGCCCAAGAAAGATGGCTAATATTCAAGGATCACTTCCTCCAGGCTCAGGGGCGATGCATCCCAACAAAGAGGAAGGCAGGCAAAAATGCCAGGAGGCCTACATGGATGAACAAGGAACTCCTGAGCAAAATCAAACAAAAAAAGGAAGCCTACAGAGGGTGGAAGCAAGGACAGTTAGCCTGGGGACAAT